>JALKBU010000665.1:0-28555 GCA_023091735.1 Trichomonas tenax | reverse complement strand
CAATTTAACCATGCATAAATATCGATGTTTTCTTACCAATTACCAGTTAGGTATATGCTCGTTGATGATAGAGTTGTGGCTCGTCAACAACACTAACCTGGATGTATTGGTTAGACAACAAAGATATATATGACACTTTTTATAAAGGTGACAATTTGCCCGCGCAAAAAGTGACAGTTTATTCATGAAAAGTGACTTTAAGGTTCCCTTGTCACTTTTTGGTGTTCACTTTTGTCATAGACTCTTATAAAATTTGGTGATTGAGCATTTTTTTAAATAATGAAAAGTGAATATAATTTCGTTCGAAATAGCAATTATATATGTAGTAGATATCAAATAATCTATCAAATAGAGAGAATAGTTTCTGACAACCAAGCCATTAACCTTATATCAAAATGGTCGACAACAGATACACACTCCGCCGCTCTCTCGGATTCCACACAATGCGCAACCGCGTTGCCCCAGTCCGTACACCAGGCAACAAGCTCGTTGCTCACTACATTGCCAAGCGCCAGAACGGATTAAGTTGTGCCGAGACAGGAAAGCGCCTTGCTGGCATCAAGTGCGTCAAGACATGCGAATTACGCCGCATGAAGAAGAACCAGAGAACAGTTTCTCGTCCATACGGTGGCGTTTACTGTGGCTCAGTTGTCAAAGATCGCATCATCAACGCTTTCATGGAGGAGGAAGCTCGGGCTGCCCAGGAGAGGAAGCTTGCTAACGAACAGAAGAAGGGCATGTAAATTTATTATTTGCCAATCAATAATAGAATTAATGTAAACAAGCATCAGATATTATTTTAACTATCGTTTTTTACCACATATCCCATGTTCTGTTATGTCAATGACAAAATATCAAAATATTTTTCATTTCTTAAACATTTTAACAGTGATATGTAACTATGTTTAAATTATGATGTCAAAGGTTAAGTCATTTTTAAGTCCTATAAAGTTGAACTCGAATTTTTGAATTTTTGTTCACATATTTTCTTCGAATACATTGAACAATATACAAATCATTCAACTCATTTCTTAATATCTAAAGCCACCATTCCATAGTTTCCACCAAAATGCTTGTAACATTTCAATAGCCAAGTAAACGAGGCCTGAAGAGAAGTATAATCCAAACACCCGATAGTTGCAGTATACATAAAAGCTTTTAAATAAATTAAGGAATTCTTATATGTTGAAATCAAAATCAGGAAGAATCGTATCAGTTGATATATCCGACAGATCTGAGTTGGCTAAAAGCTTGCAATCATCGTCATAGTCTATAGAGAGGTCATCTAGTGTAATTAAGAAGTTAGACGACTTTCTAGAGCTTTCTCTTTCTCTCGCTTCTTGACGTTGGAGAAGCATCCATCTACTTTTGATGTTGATGTCTGTTCTTCCAGGAAACTCTTTGGCTATTTGGGACCATTTTTTACCCATTGTATTGATCAAGTTATTCAACTTTTCATCATCTTCCAGTGTCCATGGCCTAGTAGACAAGTTTGGCGCTAAATAGTTTTTGTATCTGTCCCTGCATTGCCTGGCATTACGGGTTCCCATGTATTCCGCAACTTTATTCCACGAGCTTGTACCAAAGAATTGCACGAGAGCACGGAGTTTGACGTCTTCGGCTGGCGTGAACTTCTCCTTTGGATGTGGTTTGCCGATAGCAGACATGAATAAAAAAATGAGATGAAATCACTTTTTTAACGGATCCTTCTTCTGTGTGATATGTATTAGAGGAATTTATAGTTATCCAAAACTTAAAAATATTATGTGTCACGTTTCCCGATCATAAAATCAAATTGTCAATTTTTATTTATGATTGCTGGCAAATCTGTAAATAACTCGACTAATTATCATTCAATTATTGTTTACAACTGTTTTTGACTCTCAATTGTTATCGTCACTCAACATATGCGCTACACACGATGCAAGTCCCAAAATTATCGATAATTTTACACGTCAGAATCTGACACGTAATGTATTAATTGTGATTCTCAAGTGATACCACCCAATGAATTTTTCACGAATTCTTTGGCTTGCAACGTTGCCACCCAGCCAAATTTCATGCAATTTCGACTTGTAGAAGTGTCACACATCAAGATTATATCAGACACAACCTTGCGTTGATGCCACCCACAATAAAAATTGTTGAAATCCTTTGCTTCAAAACTTTGTACAGCTGGCTCATTAATAATATCAGTTTTTTGCTTGAGCCCAATTTGACACTCTACAAAAATACCTTATTGTCAGTTTTCCTAGAAACCCCCAATTTCAAAATTGTGAAAAAAACACACAATCATAATTTTTGTTTTTAAGCCATAAAAGCCAAGATTAAAAAATTTTAAAGAAAAATGTAAATCATTCAAATTGATGATAAAAGGTTATTTTGATTTGTTGGTTTTGGAACTTTCTTTTGGTTTTGATTATATATTCTGTAGCACAAACCTCTATCCTCACATTATCCTCAAAATAATGCGTTTTGTTCAAGAGATTTTAGAGTAATATTTGAAAAAAGACTTTTCTATAGCTTGCCTTTATAATCGTCGCTATATATTCATCTAATCTGTTATGTTGATATGTGTGATTTTGAAAGAAACTTCATTTTTCAAGATCGTGCTATTTTTTGTTATTATTCAGCCGTGCAGAAGTTAACGAAATCAAATGAATGTAAAATCGTGAAACAGATGCCATTCTGTTAACTCTATCAAACAATATTTCGTCGTATTCTTCAGATTACAAATCAAGGGAATGTTATTAGAATATAATCAAACAATTACATCTGTGGACTCTTTTGCAACAAAGTGAAATCCTTTATTTTGATATTATTTTTCATTTTATTAGATCATATTTCGAATGGTCAAATTTTGGCATAATAACATATATCTTATTGGAGCCTCTTTGCATTTAGCTTATTTATCCATTATTTTCATTTTTATATTTTTGATGAAATTCAATTATATATAAGTAAATCCATCTTTCACATGATCATTATCGATGATGCACTTATTTTGTATTTATGTGTTGAATTGAGAATCAAAAAAAATATTGAGAATTTGAATTTAAGATGAAATTGTTCTAGACCATTCTACACTTCATCTAGTAATGTCTGGTGATTCGCAATTATGTCAGAATTCAATCCATTTTATGATTTTATTGGTACAATTTTTAACATGACATGTAAAGTGACATTTTTGACAAATAAATATAAAAAAAGAAGCGTTTTCAGAAAGAAAAAATGTGTTTAAAATATTTAATATACCATTGAAGTACTGATAGTAGAGGCGCTGCAGTTGACAAGTGGTGAAATTTCAATTCGAACATCAGAATAAACCTTCAAGGAGAAGTCTGAGATTTGATCGCATTTATTTCTGCAAACAAGCAAAGTCCATTCACCAGAGTCAAGTTCCCAGCTGTATGAATAGATCGCACTGTTTGCTGGGATTGGCTCGCTCTTGTACTTTGTTCCCGAGAAGATCTTCTTTATTGGCTCTTTACCTTTGACACAGTAAATCCAAGTTCCGACACTTGGACCTGTTCTCTCAAAGAAGAACTTAACAACAGAACTAGAAGAGACTCTCATGATGTACTGTGGAATAGAATCTGCTTCTGCACAGTCTGTGACAGGTTTTGCGCCATCATTTGGACCCGGAGACAAAGAATTTGAGATCAAATATTTGTGTCTCGGAAGAGATTCTGTTGGAATAACACAATATAGATAAGCGTAGTTAGCAGCGAAATCTTTGAATGACATCCAGAAGACACCATCTGTTTGAGTCTTGTTGACATCAAAGTTGCATCTTGATGCGACAGCTGGATATTTCTTCCACATGCTGCTGCTGCTTGACCAGTCGCCATTCCACTCTTGTTCGCCCCATGGATTGCGAAGCTTGAGTAATTGGACACCTCTGTATTCAACAACATCAAGAATGTTGTACGCGTGGCCTTGAACAATTCCTTCTTTGTTCTTCTTGAAATGACTGCCTTCTGGTGAACCAGCAATCAAATGAGAACCTTTTCGCTGCCATTCGCACATCATTGTGAACAATTCTCCGCTCATGACTTGTTCTCTTACATCGAGATCATTGAGATTCAAGTTGATTGGATAACCGCCAAGCATCCTGTAAAGGGCTTCATCTGGTGTACCTCCAGTTGCTTGGCTATAGCTTCCGATAAGTTTTGCAAATGCTTTCTCAACGATGACGAACCAGTATGGAGATCTTTCTGTTGCAGGATGAGTCATTCTCGGTTTGTTGTTCAACAATGGAATCTGAGTATCGACGTTAACAGAGATAATCATGTTCATTGCCTTGAAGTTGACGCATGCTAAACCATTCTTGACAGCAGTGTCTGGCTTGTAGAACAAGTCTTTGATCTTTGTTATGCTCTTGCAGATACTCGACATAGCTGTGACAACATAGCAGTCACCGAAGTAACCCTGAACAATATCATTTGGTTGACATGTATCAACAAACTTCTGCTTGGAATAGAGAACTTCGGCTCTTTCCCATGTGCAACCTTGCAATAACCTGTTATCTGTTTCTTCAATCTTCTTCGTTGGATGGAATCCATTGTCCATGTATTTAGATGTTGAATTATTGGGGATATTGTCAATCTGCTTCCTGATTGTATCTTTGGCTCTCATATATTCACTCACATGAATCCATGGTGGGTTGTAATCGGCCTTTGAACTTCCTGATGATGATGGCTCCTTCGAAAACCATTTCGAGAAGAAACCGCCTTCACTCTTCTTCTCCTTCTTTGGCTTATCAGGTTTAACTTTTGTGTGAACATCAGTTGTTGTTGCAGCGCGAGCATTTGGTCTTGCATTATCGACTTTCTTCTTACTTTCCTCCTTCTTCGGCTTGACTTCACTTTTGCTTGAGATTGTTACTGCTGATGGTCTCACTGTTGGTGTAAGATTTTGCTTGTGATCTGCTGTTGGAGCATCAACAGATGATTGACCTGTTAAAGCCATATAAAGCTCAATGATTCTCATTTTACCTTCTGGATTGTAATCTTGCATATCCAAAAAGTCTGCTTCGATTCCTTTCGATTTCAACAGAGATTTAAGTTTGTCTTTAGCCATGATAAAAGCCATTTGTGATGAAATGAACAACTGAGCTTTGAGAGCTGTAATGAAGTAAGAAATTGCAGAGTTCATCTTGTTGAAAGCTCTTTCAGATTCAACGAAGTGTCTGTAATCACTTTTATCGATTGTTGGCGTCCTTAAGTTAGATGATACACCAGCGGCATGCATGGCCTTTCCTACAGCATGCGTCATAGTATCTGATGAAACGTAATGCAATGATGACAAACACTTCATGTCAAGTTCAATCAAAAGCGCAATTCCAAACATTGATGGGATAACAAATGCCGCTGTGATAACGATGGAAGGAACTAAGCTATATGACATGCAAGTCATTCCAAACAATCCCCAGACCCAGCAAGCAATTGTTAAGATAATAAATGAAGCAGTGAACATTGGTATCTTGTGAATAGATCCTGAATAGTAACGACGAGCAGGGAAGAAGAAGTTTGTGAGAACAAGAACATCCGTTTTGCTGTTCATGAATATATATGACATGAATAAGAAAACAGATAATATAGCAATGACAATTGTTATCACTGTGTAAACTAAGAATGGAGTGAACTTGAAAATAAAAATAATGACTAAAATGCCAACTGAAAGAAGGCAATAAACAACAATTGCAGCAATAGAGATTGCCTTCAATTGATATCTGTTCTTTTGCATTCCATAGATATACAATGAGCCGCATGCAAATAAAGCGAAAATATCCGAGACAACAGAGAAGAAAAGCTTATTCTTATCAGTAAACAGCATCCAAACTGAAAATCCGAGGAATATCAAAGAGAAGATCCCAGAGAATAACATCGGACCAAGTGTGAAATTCCATTTGTTTCTATATGTCCATACTAATGTTATTCCATAAACAATAAATATAATGCCGAGGGCACCGAGAAGAATTGCAATGTATTGTAATCCAAATGGAACTAAAGAGCCACAGAAAGCCGCATAAATACATAAGAGAACAATCAAGAAGATAATCCAGTCTCCTTTGAATGTTGGCATAGTGAAGTAGTGATAGAAAGCAAAGAAAGCAGCTCCAGAAAGGAATGCTAAAACTAATATAAGTCCAAGAAGATTCTTGTTTTCTATTACAATTGGAACAATTATCAAAGCAAGTGCATCAATAAGATATAAAACCAAATAAATGATTTGCATAACGAATACACTCGATCCCTTTGTAAGTTTGAAGTCTGTGGTATTGAACGAGAACAAGAAAAGCAAACCAGAAACGAACATGAATTCAACCATGAATAAAAGTCCGTTTTGATATGCAGTGATTTGAATGCCCTTATAAAATGCCAAGAAGAGATGCATTAAAACGAAACCAGAAATAATAGAACATCCCATTAATTTAGACATTCTTCCAAATCCATTATAGATACAAATTACCGATGATATAATCAATGACCAAGCAATTGTAACGCAAATTATTGTGGTGTAGAAAACTTTCTGATCATAAAGATCAAAGACTAAGTTTGTGTTTTTCTCGGCGAATTTAATCTCTAATGCAGCAGCAATCGCAGCAAGAACAAATGCAATGATGCTTGGAACAGCTTCGAGTGATTTAGGACGCCTTCCTTCTGGTGTAATCTTCTCAATTTGCTTGTAAATTTCGCCATCAACTAATGATTGTCCGAGTCGAACTTTCTTCCTTGGACAAAGTGACTTATTGTAAAGCCACCACATAAATCGAATCAAGAATATACCTCCAAGAACAAGGAAACTGAGAGAATGCGAATAAAGCCAATAATCAGGTCCTTGATAGATAGTAAAAACTTTCAAGAAATATGCAATGAAAAGCAAAATAATCGTTTGGAATTGATTAAGTAATAAATATTGCCTTCCAAATATCAGCATATCAATGATAAATGATCCAACGGAAACAGCCAAAGTGTCTTTGTCTTTGTAAATCCCGTAAAAAGTGAAGTTAAAGATCACGGAAAATGCAACAAAAACAATGATGAAATACCAAGGCAATTTATAGCCACCTCCAAACCATTCATCGAATCTTCGGTGGCACATATCGTAAATGAAGTTCTTCTTACCAGTTTCGCTTTCAAGAATCTTCTTTGCAGCTTCTTTCATAATTTTTCTTCGAGAATAACATAAACAAAATCCGTAGACAAGCAAAGGCGGAACTGTGAAGAAATTTCCATATGCAGACCATTTATATCCATCAAAGTACACTGTTGTGACAATATTGAGAATGAAAATGAGGCTGAATGAGATCGCAACTAATATTTTTGTTGTATAACCAATCTTGAAGCCATTATGGTTATAGTTTTGATATATAATAAATAGAGTGACTATAACGGCAGGAACAAAAGCGATCAATAAAGTTAATTTAATATTGTCATATTCTTTCTGAATATATATTGAAAAGAACGCCGGAACTAAAATTGGAAGAGCAAAGAATGCCCACCATCCGATTAACGCCAGCCAATACAGCTTGGTTCCAATTTTTCTTCGAATCCAATTAGCCACAATGTAGGGCGCGAAAACCAGTGGACGCCAATAGAAATACTTCTTGATGACGAATATCCACCCCGCGACTAACAAAATGTAAGGAATTCCAAAGCTAAGAATTAGAATCCACTCAAGTTGCATAATTTTGTTTATTTTCTATCGTAAATTTTATATTTTGTCCACTTCATTAAGATCACCTTATTTTGGCTCGAAACTTTGGTAATATAATGCATATACTAATGCGAATATATACACCAAGTTTTGGGCGAAAAGCTCCGGACAATCTTGAGATACGAATTTTTGTATCATTCCTTTCAATTGAAAAATTTTCATAAAAATATATTTTTTATATTTGATTTTTTCCGTAACATTTAATCTTTTGAGCTCATAAATGCGTGATTTCGCAATTCTAAAGCGACAGATCTTTTCTATTTTGAATGTAGTTTCACAAGATTATTAATATTATTGCCTTTAAAAAGCTGAGCTATGTAGTAAAACATGGTAAACAAACAATTTTATTGGATATGCAATAATATCAAGCCTTCTCGGCTTGCCTGGAAATGAAATCTTGTAGATTGTCATGGAGAATCGATTGTAATTCATCAACAGTAATTCGAAAACTTGCTTCTGCAGGACTAGAAGGTTCTGCAGCGGCACTGTCTGTAGCGCTTTCTTCTTCGTGAGGCTCTACATACGCATCATCTGGCTTCTTTTGGGGCAATCGAGTCATAATTCCAACGATATTCATTTGTGTTGATAACCGTCGAGAGATTCTGATGGGTGTTGAATGTTTGAAAAGCTTGTATAAATATTATTCGAATGTTTCCCAGCCTTGCTCGTTTTTCTCTGGATTGTGATCTGGAGGATGATTACCGCATAAAGAAAGAATACAATTAACAATACTTTTCCGATCAAATTCTAACAGAATATGTATTACGTGAACGAAAGGATTCATTAAAGTTCCTGCTGAATCTCCTCTGCGTTCTGGATGTTTTTGAATTTTCTGTCGTTTTTAAACGCTTAATTTAAAAAACATCCAGAATTTAAACGCTTAATTTTTTTTTGAAGACGCAACAGCTTAGATTGTTCTTGTCTTTCTTGTGTTTTCAATTCATTTATTTTCCTAACATATTCTTCGTATTACTTCTTAACGCTTTGTCTGACTTGATCAGCAAGTTCTGGAAATAATTTTTGTGCAGGGATATGTTGGTGCATTATTTGAATGGCACCCTGTGAGCTTTGGATAAAATCATCTAATATAGTTTCGTTTTGTGGTTCGGTGAAATATAAGATAAACGATTTAAACATTTATGACACTTTTTAAGAAAAAAACTTAGAAATACTTCATGATTCACCAAGAGGACCACGAAAATTCACATCTTAGCTTGCAATAAAAAATAAACCGAAAAAATTTGTATTTGATATTTTCTTCTGGCTAACAAAAAGCTACGGTAGTTAACATATAAATTAGCATTTAGGAGTAGGTTATAGTTCTTTTGTAACAAAGGAAAAGTCGCTATATATTTTAAAATTTGGTATAGCTTTGAGCCCGTTGTACCTTATGATCAAACAGAAGATCACAGGCAAAATCTCAGCGAAAACAAAGACTTTTGAATTCAATTTAAAATATTTGGTTATCTGTTATAGCTAAATATGTGGCTCCAAGTAAGATAAAGGAGCATGGGGTCTTGTATATGAGTAACTCTATCAGGCTCCAAATGATCCAAGCTAAGGAGCTTTAAGCAATCATCTTTATGGCCGTTAAGTGTTTAACGTCTTTTCTATCATCGTTTACACACCTCATTATTTTACTTATTTTTGGGCAGCCTATGCGTTTTCGTGGCTGTTTGCGCTTTGATTTTGACTCGAAAGCTGATTTTTTTATTTTTATCGCACAAAATGATGCGAAAAGTCGGTGTTTGGGGTTAAATCTGAGAGCGACTATGACCATCGGTTGTCCACATTTAAATTTGTCAAAATGCCTGTGAATTTCTCAAAAATCCAACCAAACCATCTGAAAATTGAACTAGGTCCGACTATTTTTGAAAAATGTTTATTTTGAAAAGTGACGACTATTTTTGAATAATAATTCTACTTCAGAATTTTTGCATCTCATGCAATCCAATCCAATCAGACTTGGTGTGCATCGTAGAACATAACTTTTGATATTATTCCAAAGGTGAAAAGCTTTTATTTATAAATAAATATCCAAGTTGTAAACAAACCTACAAGGATTGTATAAGAGTCAATTCAATGCGATTGCTTTATCTCCATCATTTCTGTATTCTTGTAGAAGAACAAAATAACTACGTCAGATTTTATATGTCCACAAATTCAACGATAAAATCAGACTCAACAATTGATATCAGCTTCGATTTCAAGGACTCTTTTGTTGCGTTAAAAATAGACTCAACATAGCACTTTTGTCAAATTCTCTGGTAGAAAAAGCTTCTCGAGTAACCAGTAATTTACAAAAATATTGCTGGTAAGTAATTCGAGACTAGAAGGCAAATTAATATGCATCAATTTGTTGCAGACATAAAATGCTTGGGAATAAATTTTTGTGATATTTTCAGTAAAATTGACTGTAACTAATTCAGTGCAACTATAAATACAGCTTGAAGGTACCTCTGTGACCAATGGTGGAAATGTAAAGCTTGTAATTGGATTTCCTGAAAATGCCCAGGAATAAATTGATTTGATTTATAGATCCCACTTTTTCCCAAAGTATTGGGGATGCAAAAACTTATCCCTCCTGTATCCCGAATCTTAAAAAATGTGATTTTCTTTTTGAAATTTTTATTTTTGCCAAATGACAAATAATGGGATTAGAAAAATAAAATGTGCATTATAAAGCATATTAGATAAACCTTAATTATGCATGTTTCATTTATCTTTATGTAAAACGCTCATTTTTGACATGTAAATATAACGTGTCAGATCACTCAACTTTTGGGATGGGATAGCTTATACCAGCCTATCAAAAATTGAATAATTTACAAATAAAAATTATTGCTACGGATAGGGAATGGCCTAACGAATAGCCAGAACTTCTGCAAAAAATTGTGCAACTTAATTTTGACATCTAATTGGTAAAAAAACTACCAGAAAAGTATCAAATCCCAGGGCAATGAAAACTGAGTGGTCAGATATCTATAATTTGATTCCATCATGAATATTAATTGTTGAAAATTTTCCTCCTCTCATAACAGATCCACCCCTCTTCTCTTCTAGGTGTATATAGATTCATTACTATATGAGGATACTATTTTTCACATTTAGAAAAAAAATAAGACGCATTTTTCAGAGTTGAACGACTTTTGAGTTTGTTACGGCGGCGGTTTAAAATTGACTGTGAAAAATTCAAAAGTGACATTTTATGATGTAAAATGTTGATTGATGATGTGTCTCTTACCGCTGTTTTCTTCGTTATTGTTCCAATTATTCACCATCACAGATGCACACAGGATATATCTGTCAAGGAACGTGACAGAAGTGGCCTGAGGATAAAAAATTTCTGGAAGGCTGGGAAGCTCACTTTTATAGCACCATATTTCCAAAATTGAATAAATTCCATCAAGAAATCTGGACCTGGATATAACCTCAACGAGCAAGTTGTACATTATGAGCTAGTATTACCACTACTGGGATTTTTGTATCTTCTTCTTATATATTGAGATAACTCAAGTTGAATTTTCGCCTTTCACGGTATAACTGATTTTATATCTTGTTATAAATTTTTTCTGGAATATGTGAACCATATAGGGTGATTCTGTACCTGTTTGTGCAGAAAGTGACAGAAGTGGACTGAGGATAAAATTTTTTGCCGTTGTGAATTTTTCAAACATTGATCTCGTAACTAAATTTTGTTATTTTATTTATTACACAATATTTTTATCTAATAAATATAAAGAAAATCATGGTGGTCCTTCACCATATTAGTAACAAGAAATTATATTCAATATTAAACGAGATATTAATTTGTCAAAATTGAACATTCTGCTTCTTATAACTTAATCTTCACAAAGCAGAGTCCAATAATATTAGTATATATATTATATATGCCCTATATACTATAATGTGACAGAGAGTAAATTGCAAGTTAATGATATTTTCTCTGTAAAATTGAAAATTTTGAAAAGCATCAATTTTAGTTATCACTATCCAGGTGCTCGGTGGATGTGCATACAACAGTGGTATAAAGTATAGTTGGTATGTATACATATAGATATACTTTAAAGTCTTTTGATTGGACTTTTAGAGTAGAAGAGTGAAGCTTAAAATTTGAGTACTTGGAACTGGAGCCTTAATACCTGATGATTTTTCGATGATTTAAATATTTGCCATGTAAATAAATTAATGTCAAAATTTTGAAATGGAGTAAAATCGCTTTGGATTTTGAAATATATGATTACGAACAAGAAAATTCGGTATCGATCAAATATGAAAAGTATACCAAGATATGCATGACTTTGTTGCTCACTTTTCTTAACGTATTTGCGGTGTTTTTCCAGAATACAATGAGTTTATTAAGGCTATTAAAACTGGAGAAAATTCAGAGTGTACCAAATTCAATTGACAATTGTCTTCCTTATTCTTTTAGAAGTCTTTTTAGTATCGTGTAATGCATACATCGATTTATTTTTTAGAAGTCTGTAATGGAATTTTGATAACATCAGAACATCTATTTTTGTCACTTTTTGAAGTTATGATCTCAGTTTAAAATATTATAATAATACCAACAAAAAATCAAAGTAAAAAAATACAACTCATTGAATTTTTCCATCGTTAACGATAATCATAATATGTTGATATTTCTTTTACAAGAATGGGCAGATTACTTCCCAGATATACCGTATACAATCAAGTACCAAGATAGAACTGCTTTCACTGCAACTTCGAGCAATTTCTATATAAGTTTCTGTAATTACTATCAACAAAATGTTAATGGAGCAATAAGGATTCAGTCGAATTATGAACACTCGTTGTTACTTGAAGATTCAACATTCTCTGAATGCTTTACCAACCTTAAATGAAGAAGGTGTATCACTTAACTTTAACATTTTAGGCCATTGTATACAAGACAGGAATTGCTACTTCAAATCGATAAAAGTAACTGGATGGAACAGCGTGTTTTATGTTAAGACGCCGGATCAACCATCAATAAAACTTTACATTAATTTGACGTACGTTGCGTGCTGTGGTATCAAAAGAACAACCGTTAAAGGGACGTTTAGAGTTTATGAAGGAGCAGAATTCACTTCAAACTTGAATTCATCGTACAATAAGTGTGAAATATATTCAGGATACTCTCATGTCCAGATTCAAAATTGCAATGTGTCTGTTAAGTATTCATCTATACATAATAACACACAGAGATCTCATCAATATATTTGGGTTCAAATCTAAAACCATGTTAATTTTTTCTCAACAAACATTGTAGATAACTATAAAGATAGTTCGTTGATTCTCACAATACAATATACCATTTTCGAAAATTGTTGCATATTCAGAAACATTGGAACACCTTTATTTGAAGGTGGATATGTCAAATCAATTGTTTTTTGTTTTGTGTTACTGTGATGTTGATTTACGAGGAACAACTGTTAATTAATATCGACATTGAAATGAAATCTTTTTCTCGAAACTGAAACATATCTAATGAAAAATGGAGAATAAAAATAGTATGATACAAATTATGACATCACATTACATCATTAGAAAAACAATAATTATGAGTTTTTTGATGAGATTTTTAAAAATTTGCCAATTTGTCTAAGCGCTGCATGGTTATATGAATAATGCGCAAAGTATTCAATTTTGCTCATGTTTGACTCTCATACACTAGCAACAAATAATTTTAGTCATTTAATTTCTCGAATCATATTCTGGAAATAATGAAAAGAATTCAATTTGTATAAAATAACGGTTGCGACATTGACTATGAAAAAATCAAAAGTGACATTTTATGATGAAAAATGTTGATTGATGAAATATCTCTTTCCGCAGTTTTCTTCGTTATTGTTCCAATTATTTACCATCACGCATGATATATCTGTCAAGGATTCGTTCAGTTTTTGGCAGTTTTCCGTCGATCAAAGAATTTATACTGATCCAAAATTAGAAATCGATTACTTAGATTACAATATTAACTGCAGTTATTGCAACTGCACAGTCAGAAACATGAATCCTAATAGCTCTCCACGAGATATATATTATACTAAAATAAACGTTGTTTGATTGTGAATCTATTTTGGAGAATATTAGTTTTTTAAAAAAAATGTCATGTAAACTATTAGATGTCAAAAGAATATTTGAAGTAAATTCTGATTGAGAATAGTATTAATTTTGATGCCATTGCAAAATTTATAAAAATTATGACGAAAATTTTCTGATTGCAAATTGAAAACAGAAAAAAATCAAAATATCGATGCATAACTGGGTAAAATCGCTTTTGATTGCGAATCACATTCAAAGCTTAAAGCGAAATCATTTGATATCGTTCTAAAAAAATTAAAGCAAGATTGTGGATGTAATTTCATTCTCTCGGAAGTCTTTTTATGGCGTGCGGTGCTTGGATCGATTTGCATTTGGAAAATTGTTAAGAAATTTCTTTAACATCAAAACATAGGCTATCTTATACACGGCTGTTTACTTTTGGACCAATATATGTAAATAGTGTGTAAAAAGGAGTCAGTTATCAATAATAATTATATCTAAATAATATTTACTAGTTAAATTATTATTTTGTAGTCATTTTTTCTTGAATGTGTTGATTGCGTCGATGAGAGACGTAACTGTTGCAATAATAGCAGAAATTACGCCAAACACTGCCAATGCGACCATGAACCAGAAGTCCTTTGTGTTCTTCGGTGGCTTGTAGAAAACGAGGTGGATAATAGCTGGATAAATGAAGTTAGAAACGCATCCGCCCAAAGCACCGCCGACGCCGAGAACTGGGTTTGCGTTCTCGAAGACGACAGCGATGATGAGGGAGATGACGTTACTGATGATTTCAACGATAATTCTCTGACAACGAGGGAGATTTGGCGCGTCATTGTTCTTATAGATAATTTGGCCGAACGAGCCGAGGACTGCTTGTACCATAACTGGGTAGGAGAAGGAAACGACAAAGAAAATTCCCGCCTTAACGATGTTGATCAAGATATCTTTCGGTGGGAATTTTTCAAGAACGCCGCTCTCGATTGTAGAGCCGAAAATGAGGTAAGCGAGGAGAGAAGGAATGATCATGATGACGCAGCATAAGCCCTCTGCCCAATAAGCGACAATCTTTCTCTTGCGATAATCGATATTGTAGTTCTGAACAATAGAGACTGAAACAACAGGTAAAGCGAAAGCGAGGAAGTAGACGCCGAGAGCTGTGAAGATGTTAACACTGCCAACAGCGAGTTTAACAGTGTCATGAACTTTTTTATCGTGAGAAAGGATGATTGATGCCTTGATTGTGATACCAATAATGTAGAAAAAGATGCAAACGACTGTTGCTGTTGAGAAATATGACAAGAAACCAACAGAGCGTGGAATTGACAATGCAATCGGCAAGACCAATGAATAGATGATAACAACAGCAGCACGCTTGAGGAACCTCAACTTCTCGAAGCTGATACCAGCAAGTTCAAGCCATCCAATGACAACTCTTGATCCGAAAATTAGATAACTTACTAAGCATGAGTAAAGGAAAATCAATTCGAAAACAGAGACCGAAATCTGTCCCCACTTACCCAAAACCTTGAGTGTCATTTCATCGAAACCTGTTGATTTGGTGTCGATCTGGAGTTTCATAACGATAACTGTTGCGTAAGCAGATATTGCAGCAACAAATATGAGCACAAGAACACTCGGGAGTGCGCCACCGAACTTGAACGTGGCTGGAGCGCCGAGCAAGCCAGCGCCGAGTAATGAATTCAATAAGTTCATAATCGTAGCGAATCTTCTTACTCTATTCGGATTTCCTTCACCCTTGAATGTCTTACTCGGAGCAATTGCTGGCTGACCGTCTGTTTCAACTCCTTGAGCTTGAGAATTATCTAATGGAACGTCTTCGATCTTTACGACCTGTTCTTCCTCAGTCTTTGGAAGACCATCGGCACCGACGTCTTCCTGTGGAATATCACATATATCCTCTAATGGCTGATCTTGAACATCCATAATTTAAGTAAAAAATGCCTTTTTTATGATTTCGATTTTTGAATAGTTTACATTTTAAAAAATCAATTCAAAGCGTCAACCGTTTTTTCACATCATCCTGTGATGCGATGATATACGAGAAAAACAGAAAATTATGGCGAAAGAAGAAAAATCGAAAACGCATCATACATAGAAGCTATTGATTTCGAAAACGATTTTTCACATATAAAATTCTCAATTTTTTCTATAATGGTCTCAAAAATATGATTGTGAGTTTTACAAATATTTTTGATACTAATAAAAACATGTTTTGATCAATAATGCACACAATATATCGGTAAACCGAATAAATCAAGAAAGCTGATTGTAGGAGGAGTGATCCACTTTTCTAGAAAAGGTGATAAATTTACATGTCGGATTATATATTTTACACGTCAGAATGTGACACGTAATGTATAAATTGTGATTCTCAAGTAGAACCGCCCAATGAATTGTTCACGAATTCTTTGGCTTGCAACGTTGCCACCCAGACAAATTTTTTCTCAATTTAATAAACTTTTCAAATTTAGCCTTGCAAAAGGCAGTCATCATTATTTTTTGGAAGAATAACACACAGAGCTTATGTGTGAACACTTGGAATACTTTTTTCCAAAAAAGCTTAAAAAGCATATTTGTGATTAGATTTACCTATTTATCATCGACAACAACATATTTTACGTTATGAAAATGCTATACAATGGGAATATAAATATATTATAATGAGTAAAGCACATCATGGCAAATCAATGTTTTTGATGAAAGATATATCTAATATTTTAATGAAATATAGACTTTGTTAGCTAATTCTTTAATATATCATGGACAACATGATTTTGTACATTGTTGTTCAATAACTTATCAAAAAGTTAATCAAGTGAGTTAAAAAAACGAGTTTCGCCGACTTTGCGTATAAAAATTTAGACAAGCCTTTATTTTTGTTATAAAATATTGTTGTATTCCTTCCATTCCTTAATATAATATTTTCAATAGGTATGCAAATACATCTGCAATATTTTCATTTTGCCATAAAATTTTTCTAGCTCATTTCATTAGCATAACAATATCCCACAAAATTTTCATTTTTGGAAAAATTTTGTCACAAAAATCTTTTTAGCATCATTTCAGGATATTTTAAAAAATTAAATAGCATAACTTGCATTATTTTTGCTGCTATATATTTATTTTCAATTAATTTGAATAGAACGATTATTTTCTGACAATCCTTGACAAATAAAAATTATCTTTATTTTTTACACGCCAGAATACTAATTTATATGGCAAAGTGGCCGTTTAATATATGACGATGGTCTCTTTATTTTGCTGCTTAGAGCCATATATTATTAAATTTTACATAATCAAAGCAATCCACACAGAACATCCATCTAGCCTCTACGAATTAATCTGCTTTTCAATTAGAATTCTGTCCAATAAATCACTATTAATCTACATATTGAATTTAATGACTTAAATCAGTTGAAATGTTCACGGCAATACGATTTTTCCACTAAAGTTCCATTGTCTATCGCTTTAAAACCTATAATATAGGTCGAAATATTTATTACCAAGACCTTGGCCTCCATTACTTGAAGATATGCTTGCGTCTGAAAGCAAATTGGAAATCCTTTGTAATTTCCATATATTCCAATTCATTTTTTGAAAATTTTCATTTCTTCTTTATTTTTTCTTTGTTAATTAATAAATACATTCATATTGTTGTCTTTTACCTAAAATATTTGCTTTACAAAAAATGTGCTAAGAATTTTGAATGCAAAAAAGGAGCTCTTAATTTTTTGTGAAAGGTTTTCAATTTTTGTGTACTCTTACGATCATATTTGTTGATCACTATAAGTTTAGTTACCTTTATTTTAATTACGAAATTGTCACTTTTCATCATTTTAAAAATAAAACATAATTTTGACTGCAAAATCAGAGTCAACATATGTTGCTAAATTTAAATCAACAAGAAATAAGGAAAAATATTTTTATTCAATGTTTTTATAGTGAATATCGATATTATCCATTATACTAATTGTAGGGTATAATAAAGAGTCACAAAAAAGTGAAGTGTTTACATGGCAGTTATAAATATGTTTTGACATGTAAAGTCTACCATTTTAACAAAGGGTGTTTTATTAAGCTTGATAGACGCTTTAACAAGCTTAATATACTCTCTAACAAGCTTAATAGATTCACTATTAAGATTTGCAGATGCTATAACAAGTTTGATTGAACTTATAAATAATTAGCAAATGTATACTTTTTAAATCAACCGATTTTACATGTCAAAATGAAATATATTTGCCATGTAAACACGTCGCTTTTCGTGACTCTTTATTATACCCAACATTATCCATTATAATAATGATTTGTTTTAAACCCGATTTCGAGTTAAAATAAAACCTTACAGTTCTGTATTTTTGATGTATCGAGCAAAAACGTTCTACAAGGAGTTGAAAAATTCAGAAATAAGTCAATTTTTCAGAGAGATGCAATTTCTAAATATATCGAAAATTAGATTCTATTTCAGTTCTAATTAAAAGTTGAAGGGAGAAAAAGAGATTTATTAATCATCTGGTATGAAGCAAACTACGTTGCAGCAATGCTCCCAATGGCCACCGGAATGATATGTAAAGAATATTTTCATCATTTTTATGATATTGTCTTTTGAAATGCGAACAAATTTGCACATACCAGCGTAGTCGTATAATGCTCGCTTAATATGTTAGAATTGATTGAATGGTCATGCAAGTATTCTCGATACGAGTCCTAATTCTACGAATATCTATGTCATAATTTATTTATTGGTCAAGACCCATTGTTATTGTGAAAATCTCATATACATTGAATTTGGAGCATTATTTCAGTGGCTTTTTCTCGATTAGCCGCCGGTCTAAATATTCCGCCATTCGATATACATTATTTTGTCCATTCTTGATGATATACTATAGAAATATCATTGCTTTACAGAATAGTCCACTAACTAGAACTATTGCCTTATTTGTTGGCAGAGTTATTCTATTTCTCGAAATTGTGAACTTTATTTGCCTTCTCATCTTCAGAAAATCCATAGAGTATACAATTGCAGGATAGTCTTGATGTTTTCAACACCTTATAAGACGAATGATATTAAAATCTCACATCTATTAAAGACATTTATATCATTGTATAGAACCTCTCAACTATTAAACATTTTCATTGTCCAATTTCAGATTTACTCAAAGTATAATGCTAAAAATCAAAGAGAATTATAATTACGATATGTAAACAAAAAATGATAAAATTACATCAAATTCTGTCATGTAAATTCATTCAAATTTTGATATGTTAATATGATTTTTGACATGTATTTTAGGACGATATGTAAACAAAAAATACGCTAATTCATGATGAGTTACGGAAGGAGCAAGAGCGATCTTAATAACTCATCTGTAAAGTTTGGATCACAAAGAGCGACATCAGTACCCAACGAAAAGTACTATACGGTCCTCTCTGAGCAGCCTTCTCAGCCGTTTGGATTCGGATCACAAGCACCAGCGCGCCCTGAAATGAAATTTCCGGATGTTCCTGGCCCGGGCAGATACGAGCCAAGACCTTCGTCATTCCATGTTGAATCAATACGCGGCCATGGCCTTGGATTCACATCAAAATCTCGGAGACGCTTAGAATGGCCTTCGAAAGCAATGAAAACACCAGCACCATCAGAATATTCACCAGAGAGACGTACAAAAGAGTTCAAAATTACAATCAGTCCGATTTTACAAAGACGTTGCCTTTGTTATCCCGACGAAAAAGTAGCCTCTGAAACGCCAGGTCCGAGCGACTATACAATAGCACCACTGCCGAAGAGGAGAGCTCCATCTTCAGTATTTCAATCAAAATCTGAGCGTTCAATCTGGGGAATACCAGAGAAACCGAAACCAAGATTCGATGGTAGAACTCTTCTTGTGCCCGGTTTCCATTAGATTTTTTCATATAATTTTCCGTTGTGTTTCTATCTACTTTCTCTATTTGTATTTGTTCTTTTAAATCTGTTTATACTATCACTTGAAATTTCACATCTTTTTCTTATTAATAAATTTTCAAAATTCATAATTTTGCCTATATTTGCATGCCATCAATGCATAGAGTGCAGATGGCCCTCATTAGCTCATTGGTGAAATAACAAAAATAATTAATCCATGAGGAGAGGAAAAATTTATTGATGAGAATATAAATTATGATAATGATTTTGTTTTGAAATTATAAAATGATTTTTTAAAAAAGGTTCATAAAACATGTTTCTATTAGTATTTGATAATTTTTGAATAAACAGTTATAGTTTATTTTAGATATAGTTTATAATTATATCTCTTTTGTTCGATTTATGTTGTATTGATTTTGTCAAAAATACAATTTTACATGACAAATATATGCGACCAAAAAACTCTCTGAAAAGTTCAATTTATGTAGAATGTGCTGCAGAACACTCGGAAATCTGTATTTTAAAAGAAAATCGACGATGCACGTTTTCATAATGAAAAGAAAATTTATGTCACTTTTTGGAAAAAATTGATGAATTCAAGTAGATCGATACAAACAAACATTTCGAGGACATCAGTGATGTTGAACTTCTCACGACTGGGAAACGACCTGAAGTATTTCCTGAGGAATCCAATCGACTCAAGGAACAATTGCGTTCCTCCTGATTTAACTATCAAAAATTCATCGAGATCAGTGATTCAACCATCAGTACAAGTCAATAAGGATGCTATTACCAAGGAATGGGAAAAGAGATTCGCGAAAATGAAATTCAAAAATGTTCAACAACAACAAACTCGCATTGTTGAGCCTTATTTACTTTTAACCGCCACAAATAAAGCTTCTGATCCACTTCATAGATTGACTGTCGAAGAAATTGCTGATATGCGCGCTAAAAATCATTCTCAGATGCAAGAAAGAGATACTTCACATCTTCCACAGCTCAGAAAGATTGGAGCTTCATTGCGAGGAAATCCAATCACACGAAACAACTATTACGGGTCTTAAGATATTTTTCAGCTATTTGTCGATTTGTGACTGATCCACGGACAGCTGCTAACCTGTAGACATTATATCTATGAATATAATCACATTTACATATTTTGCACTCAATTTGTTTACATCTCTTGTAAAGACGTAAACAAACGCATCATATACTATACCAGTCAGAAGGAATACATATTACAAATGATTGGGCTCCATTAGCTTTAATTTTTGTAATTATTGTTTTACTAATTATCAAAATTAACGAAATCGCTTGTCACTATTTCAAAGCTGACCTTAGTTCTTGTATGCTTGCATGCACTCAGCAATCTTTTGATAATCTATTTTTTATTTCCTTTTATATCTGTTCTGTTTAAACATGCCATTGTTCGCTTTACTAACACTCATTTCAATTTCTTCTATTCAAGTTCATTCAAAAATATTATTGAATATATTATTGAAAAATAGACCAGTGGTATAGCAACTAAAAGTGTAGTTGAATAGCTTGTTTCTCAATGGTCGAAAAACATATGATAATATTATGAAATAAAAAATATCAACAACTAATCAAAAGAAACAATGACCAATGATTGAATCAAAATAGAAAGTTGATATTTAGTGCATTTGTCTTCAATGAAACAATTTTTTTTTCACAATTAAATATCAAAATAAGACAAAAATGAAATCATATGTGTTGCTTCACTATATCACAAAGTTCATTTTTCCAAATGGGACCTCCCTTGACTGGGTCTCCTCCCACAAAGTCTTTTTATACATTTCCAAACACAGAATATTCTGATTACATCGCTTCTATATCTACCTATGATGACTTCGGACTGTCTATTTCAGCAAAAGGCTTCGTTCAAATTCATTCTCTTCCAGAATGGGTCAGAATCTCAAGTAAACAACTGAACAAGATCGTAAATGGCTGTATAATTGCTGCCAATACAATAGCATTGCTTGAATCCAACAAAATAGCTTTATACGATTTCGAACTCTCCCAAACACGCAATATTACACCACAAAACTCAATTATTGTTAAATACAAATACTCAGACATTCAATATCTCGACAATAATCTTACTGTTATCACAGCAAATGGTTCGATTTTTACTTGGGATTTAAGAACTAATGAAAATCCACGAGTTTTAGTACTAAATAACATGCCAACAACCACTTCTTTATCTCTTTCTCCACAATCTACAATGATATCTACAGATAATGGACAAATCGCAGTTATTGATCCGAGAATGAACAAAAGAGCGGCACTTTTCGACATAAAACACTGTGCAAATGGATCTGCGATACTTGATGGTATTTCTAGAAGACAAGAAACTCCTTGGAGTATTGGGTTCCAGTTTTCGAACGGTTATGCTGGTATTTTTGATGCCATGGAGCAAACACCTGAAGTTATCATTGAGTCGCCTCCATATATTGAATGCCCAAAATATGCAAAATTAATTCCTGTTTATTTAGGAAAATACATGATTGTTGGGTATTCATGGTCCAAAATTGTTTCAATATACAAGAAAACGATATCTCAGTTCGTAATGACTGATGTTCCAGTTGCTTTATGCACATCTCCATCATATGACGGACTTTTCGTTAGTTCTTATCTCGGCGACTTATATCATGTCTTCTAGACCTCATTTATGCTCATAATCCCATTTCGGCTCATATTTTGAATTCAATATCAAATTATCTGGGTTCATCAAAAATTAGTTCATGAAACATATAGGCATCGGTCACTGAATTGACGCATTTCTATTACAATGCTCAATTCCATGCTTTATTTTATTTGTTTTTAATCTTCATTTTACACGATTGTAACGAAGAACTGAGAAAGATTTCTATAATTTAGAAACGAGAATTCGTTATATAATCAAATATTATATTATTGTTATTTATTTTATCTTTTAATATTATAATTTAATATCTATCTGTAATCAAACGACATAGATATAAGAATCATAACGGTAATGTACGATAAGGAATATCTTGTTATATCTATCAAATGGATAAAAGAAATATAATATTTTCTTTAAGTCACTGTATGCCCTTAATGTTAATGTCCACTATAGTTGTAATAGTTAGAGTTGTCAACTAAAAGAAAATCATTTGTGCTTTTATAATTTGTTGGCCAAAACATGATACGCGTAAAGATAGAACATATTTATTATACAAAACAAAAAGAAATGATAAGGAATATTGCTAATGTTACAAATAAAAATTATTCAATAATAAATAAATGATAAAAACAATAGAATGAAATAATAGTGGATGAACAACATATAAACCCATGACAAAAGCTCAGATTTATAAGTTAATCGAACAACCATTCTTCCTCGTCCATGCTGTTGAATGAATCATCCCATTGCATCTCCGGAATCACGTAATTTTGCTTCACTTCAGATCTGATCTTCTCAATCTTTGTTGTTAAAGGAACAAATAAACTAAAGTAAGTGATAGAGATATTTTGCTCAAGTCCTTCATAGGAATTCTTTTGTCTGATGAGTTCAATGAAATTAATCAGCCATTTAATGTCCGATCTATTAATATCTTGAGAATGAATTTGGAAGAAAACTTCATCTGCGTATATTTCTTTCAAGAATTTCAGCTTCTCCACCATCTGCGCAACGAGTCTTTGCGTTGCTGAGACCGAAATATCATTCGTATCGGAATACATTCCGCTTGTTTCGTGTAATTTGTTAGATACGCAATGCTGATAAGCGATTCTGTCCTCTCCGTACTGTATATAACACACGTGATCGATCTCGGACGCTTTGTCCCTCGCTTCTTGTTTTATTGTGTATTGATCTGAAACTTGGCTATTGTCTAAAAGCATTTTCTCAATGATCTCGGCCACGTGCTTTTTAACAACTTTTCGCTTCGGACGGGCTCTTCTCGGTAGATTTGAATAGTTTCCAAGCGGATCAATCATTTTTGATTTTTTTTTGGATTTTAGATTGGCACTTTTTATCAATTAGCAAATTTTTTTATAAATATTTTGGTGTTTTTGGACTTTGCAATGCCCAAAAACTCTATTTTCGAAATGATTTTGTAATTGTGAAAATTCATTGAAACTGTAACTTTAATCGTTCAATCCTTGTTTTGCAGTTATTCATCATCTGCTGACTTTGCAATGGCTAAATACGGAGTTTGGATAAAAATTACTTCTGAATTGTATTTTTTCAATTTGTTCCTTCGGATTTTCGCGATTTGGAATTGAATCTAAATACAGTTTTTGATTTGGAGGTGTTGCTATTGAGAAAGTTAGCAATTTTGTTTGTCTTGTTATCAATTTGGAAAATGTTATGCGCAACATCATAAATAAACAGTGTAAATCTATTACAAACACTTTTGTTTGTGTATTAGACCAGCTAGGTTCGAAATAATCTTTTTATTTTTATCCGACCAATTTCAAATCTTGGATTTATACATTGCTTTCAAAGTTATAACATTTCTATCCAAATTTAAGATATTTGACAAGATGCAAAGCGATCAGATCAATATCAATTGGGTTATTTGATTGCTTTTGATGAAAGCATTGGATATCCAACAATTTAATTGAAACCTTAAACTAAGTTCAATGAATATTATTAAACATTTGAAATAGAGACTATAGTTTATGATTTCGCATATCATTTTGAAAAACCTCAAATATTATGAATTCATATCTGTTCCAATATGTTATATAATCGTGTGCATTTAAAATGGCATTGAGATATTGCTTCAATTTAATGTCTAAACATTCTCTATTTGCGTTAGAAATAAAACCCAATGTGCAATACTACAACACACTAAATTATAATTAAAAGGCACAATATATTATATATCTAAGCTAATGAGTGAGAAACAGCCTATAAGATTAATGTCGAAGATTATGTTAGTGTTAAAAGCTTTCTACAACACTAGCAACAACCCCAGTGGAAACACCAGTGACTACACCATCTACAACAGCTTCAACGACTCCATTCACAACACCACGTGATTCGCCATCCAAAATTCCATCAATTACTCCGTCAACGACGCCATCAACAATACCAGGAGTGACGCCTGAAAATACTCCATAAATGACGCCCGTACAAACTAACCCTCCGCCAATGTTACCTTTACCAACCACAGAGGCCATAGTGACTGAAGAGCAATCAACAGGCAAGAACAAGAAATCTATCATTGACTGGATTCCATATATCATTGCAGGATTTGTTGCATTGTGCATCATCACTGGCCTTATCATCTTCTTTGCAAAGAAAAAGAAGAAGGGCGATGAAGAGGAAGAAGAAAAGTCTGAAATTGAAATGGAAGCAGAGACAGTTGAATCTGTCATTTATGGTGATGCATCATCTGTTACATTAGATAATCCACTTTGGACTAAGAATCCTAACTTCGGACTCAGCGACGATCCATTCAGGAATGATTTCGAAGAAGACGGAAAAGTCGAAACTTCCGTCTTCAAAATCACCAACATCGGTAAGTACTAATCATGTCACGAAATTGTTACTAAAATGCGTATATTATTTTTACATGTTAATGGAAATAAAAATTACCATTTTCATATCTTTTGATTTTTTCATTAAAACGCATATCTCATTAATATATTTGCTATTGGCATATAAAGGAAAGAGAGAACATTGTAAATTGTTTAGATAAAAATAAAAATATTATTGAAAATACAATATTAATCATAAATAAATCTGTTTTACAAGTGCAACACACTATCCATGAGCAACTAATATCACGCATATGCACCAATAAGGTAGATCTCGAAGATAAAAGCCCATTCAAAATCCAAACTTGAAAAAACTTAGCGTAGCTGTGATTATTTGTACATCGATTTAAATCACAGTCTTAGGCAATAAGAAATACATATCTATAAATAAACAAATGCCTTTACAAATTATAGATATGATTCAAATTTTAAAAACAAATTAGTGATTAATAGAAATCTCACTAATATTCAAATAATAAAATAGATTTAATACATAAACATTAGTAGATAGTGGCGAAATACTCACGATTTCGCGCACGAATTGTTGGGCAAACGTTATCAGTACAAAAAGGCTCTGGCCTATTGAGTAGCGACAGCAGTGAGAGCGGATCAGATGACTTTTTCATCATTTTCTCAGATGTTGAAATAAAATATTCAGGATGAATTTCGAATTCGCTTAGTCTGTCTGTCTTTTTGATAATTTTCGCGATTTCCAATATAGCTGCTACCTGATAGAGCTTGCATCTCGTTGTCTTTTCGTGCTCATTATGACGGGACAAGAAAGCGGCAGCTTGAATGAGGTTCAGCTTCCTTTGCTCGAGAGATATGAACAGCAAAAGGAACTCTTCTGTAACCCTTTGTACAGAGATACAACCATGATTATTGAATATGTCGTCTAAGCTAGAACCAGCAACGAATACATTGTGTTCATTGGCCATTCTCTCGATAGTGTATCGTATCTGTTCGAACCCAATCCATACGAAAGTATCTTCATCAATTTTTGGCGTGCAACCGATCGTTTCGAACACATTGATGACCTCATAGAAGCGCCGCTGCTTGAATCCGAACTGATCACTTATCTGCTTGATGTCATATTTAGTATCAGTCGAGTGTTTGCAATGTTGAATGAAATCTAAAGTGGAATTTTTAAAGCAAGATGGTTTCTCGAAGCGCCTCCTTATCGTGTATATACTGCAGTTGCCGTATATGTTCTTCTTCATCTCATTGGGTTCGTATATATTCATCTCAACAAAAAATGAATAAAATTTTCAATAAACCTATATTTTTTGTTAAAAATGCTGCTTATTTTAGTAAAGAGAGACATTCAATTTCCTGAGGTACATTCAATTAAATATTTTTGAGACTCTCAATTTTTGTTAAAATCTTATTGACCGGATAAAACTCTTTCTAATTATTTTATTATTTGTCATATATCCTTATAGAATTTAAGTTTTCATGTAATTTTAAAGTTTGTGTTATTTTATGTATATCTTCATAACTGTTATAGATATATACTAAAACCCATCGAAATCACATGGAGTTTGAGATTCAGGTGCAGAATCGGTTTTTTGAGCTAAAAACATGTTGTTATAAAATAACGATCTTTTTTCAAACAAAAGTTCAATTAATCAAACCGCGACATTATAGTTCATGGCTTAAAATGGTTAAATTCGAAAAATAAAAATTTTAGAATTAATTGTCATTCAAAATGACAAAAATTTAGAAATCTAAAAATATTGTGTATGATTTGACATTGCTTTTGGCATCTTTAGTGTAGGGTATAATAAAGAGTCATGAAAAGTGACTTGTTTACATGGCAATTATAAATATGTTTTGACATGTAAAGTCCGCCATTTTAACAAAGGGTGTTCTATTAAGCTTGATATACTCTCTAACAAGGGAGCGGGTATTTCATACGTCCTGTTAATTTACAGATTAATGAAAACAATGATGGTTATGATATGGACAGGGATAATTATTGCTATTCTATTGAGGAGCTCCATTTTTTTCTCGTTTATTCTTTTGAGTTTTGCGATTTTTAACGAGTGACCCCCTTCCTGGACGAATCTGGTGAAACATTTACGTGCTTTTTGTGGGTGCTGATTGTAGTGGTGCAATCTGTTTCTTGATCTTAGCAAGTTATTACTTAATCATGAAATGATTACAAACAGAAACCCATTACAAATCATTAATGGGCTTCTGTTATGAATCTCTTTGATGATTATAACAAATATATCTCACTATTATAGCGTTCGCTCGCTTATTTTTGCTAGAGTTCCGGTAGAAAAATCAAAAAATAGAAAAGAAAAAATACGCTATGCGCGCAAGTCAAACGGCATTCCTTTGCCCATACATTGAGCATACCTAACGTTATTCTACCTCAAGTTCACACAAATTTTGATCATTGGTAACATTACATATCAAATTGTCGACTTTACATGACAAATATCAGATAATAAGTGTTAAAAATGATTACTTTCGTTATTTTACATGTCAAAATTCGTTGAAATCTCATGGAAGCACGGAGATCCTCAAGTTAAATAGACAAGCAAACGCTATAAACATACTCAGTACCCTTTGAAAAGCATCGATTTCTTATTAAAATAAATGGAAATACTAAATAAGTTAAATTATTGCTTTTTTAAAAAATACAAAAACAGAGTCTCATATTCTTAAAATAATAATCTATAATCACACTGTTTATGAATGTATTAATTATAATTGATTTTGTTAATATATTTATAAATTCTGCGTTTTAGTATAGGCTACATCTATATTATTAACATGCAGTCATTCCTACAATAGATAAGATAAAAGAAGAGCTTCCATCATCTTCCAATACAAGATAGTGTTTGTTTAAGCAAAATCATATTGGATGAGCGGCTTGGTCTTTGTTTGCAGAGATATTATTGATACCACTGTAAACAGAACCCCAGAAAGGAACGTAAATGTTTTATCAGATCTGATCTATAGGGGGGGTCACTCGTTAAAAATCGCAAAACTCGAAAGAGTAAACGAGAAAAAAAATTCTAGGTTATTGAGAGCGATGAAAACCATGTTTATACAGAGTTTTACTGCAGAAATTTAGATTTTGAAGCAGCTGAACAACAAAGAAATCATCAACAATCCACATAAATTTTATTTTTTGAAATCATGAATATTGGCGTCACTGAATTTTCTACGTCTACTCAAACATATCGATTTTTCTCCACCAGTATGAATATTTAAGGTCTAATTTTGGTGGCAAATGAAAAATTTTCCCATCTAAAATGCTGTGGATATATAAAGCATGAAAAATATATTATTCAATATTATATCAAAAAA
>JALKBU010000664.1:0-28704 GCA_023091735.1 Trichomonas tenax | reverse complement strand
CATTTTTTTGATATAATATTGAATAATATATTTTTCATGCTTTATATATCCACAGCATTTTAGATGGGAAAATTTTTCATTTGCCACCAAAATTAGACCTTAAATATTCATACTGGTGGAGAAAAATTGAGATGTTTGAGTAGACGTAGAAAATTCAGTGACGCCAGGGAATTGCGTATTGAGAAAAAGTTTCAATTAAAAAATTTAAGAGACTGTTGATTCTAAATTTATAATTCGATCAGATTTGTAGTTATTTTGTTTGTTATATATTCAATTTGATGGATACATGTGTTATAAACATAATCACTTTGATATATAAATCATTTGATGACTTTATATACAGATTTATTCAACATAACATTTTGCATTTGAATGTGATCAATCACATGAGTGTATTCAAGGAACTCTTCAAAAAGATTTGGAATTTGCTTCATAAGGCAGAGTGATTCCTTCAATTTCACTATGTCTCTGAGCCCTTTCTTGTGGGCATCTTTATGCTTTTGTTCGAACTCTGGCTTCTCAGTGAATTTAAACACAACTCTGTTTTCATTAGTAGTCTTATCCTTTGTGTTTGTTGCGAGACGATCAAATACTGTCTTAAGTTCAGAACTTTGAATTCCAAATAAAG
This sequence comes from Trichomonas tenax, assembly GCA_023091735.1. Classification (NCBI taxonomy): domain Eukaryota; phylum Parabasalia; order Trichomonadida; family Trichomonadidae; genus Trichomonas; species Trichomonas tenax. The sequence continues at coordinate 28,076 of JALKBU010000664.1, read as the reverse complement.
CTAAATATTTCTTGATCAGTGCAGGAGTCAAGAATTTCTTATAAGCAAATACCACGATGGCAAAGTTTCTTGCTGCACGTAAATGAGCAGGGAGCTCTGTAGATCTAATTTCTTCAGATTTAATAACCTATCTGCCTTGAACGTAATATGCATACTTAAACAAAACATCAAGAAGCTCTTCAGCATGCGGTGTTAAAACAAGGCTTATTATGACATCATCAAAATGAATTGTTCTATTTTTGTAAAGCACATAATACAGTTGCTCTCTTGGTGGTCTGGATCCAAGAGTGCTCTCATTGATTTGGTCAATTAAGTCAGCTGAGAAGACACATCTCATTCCTGTTAAATTATCTTTATAAGTAAGATGGCTCATTTGTGAAGACACATCTGTTGTAGCCTTGGATATGAATCTAGAAATATCTGTTCCTTCCGTGAAGTCAATTGCTTTATCAATTGGCTCTTCATCTTTATTTGGAGTTTGTGTCTCTTCCTCGAATAGCTCTGGTGGCCTTGCTTGATATTGAATAGAAGTGACTGGTGTCAAGTGTATTTCTCCGTTTCGAATAACACCTAATGCAAAAGGTTGTGGGGAATGAATCTTGTTTGTCTGTAAATAATGCGACTTTAAGTCAAGTCCAGTGAAAACATCTTGTGGTGGTGTAACCATTAATCGATAAGTTTTGGTATTCGCGTTATAAGTGACTTGCTCGATACTTGGGCATCCATCTTTTCGACTGACAAGCGGGAATTGCATAATGAGACTTTTTGTCGCCATATCAGTGGAAAAATATAAATCCAATTCGGTAATAACAGGATCCTCACTTTCCTACAAAAAGTGACAAAAATTTTAAGTACTTTTCTCTGCCACACCAATTCTGTTACTGACAAGTAAAAGGAAAAGTGACAATTAATAAATGCAAACTCAACAAGGAGTTCATCCTAATCTTGATCCAAATGGCACAATTTTTAACAAGCAGCGTCGAAACTCTGATGTGGGTCCTATAATGATGGTAAATCCACATTCTAAAGTAATCAAGACTAAAAAAGTCAAAGGAGAACCAGCAAACGCAGCCACACTTTTTGAAACAATAAACAAATTTAGAGAAGAGTTCAGTTTGAATACAATTCAATATGATAATCGTTTATCGGATTACGTTAATTTATTGTTACAAGGAAAGTCTATTGATGTGACACTCCCAGACGAAACAGTGATACAAGCATTTCATATTATCGATGATTTTGATGGTGAATCAAGTTCTCAGATAATTCGCAAATGGGCGAATATTCCTAATTTCCTTGATATATTAGCATCGCCAGGTACACTAGGGTTTGTCGCTATCACAGAGGACGAATTTGAGCCAAATAAAATTGCATTTTTGATGGCCTATACCTTTCGAATGAAGTAAGTCATGTTTATAGCTATATACAACACTAAATATATGTTTGCTAGATTTAAATGCTGAATCATATTTTATTTTCAATTCAATATACCCGGAATTGTGAGAAGGAACTCACATACATCAAAATGATGATATTCTTTTGCAATCGCAAATGATGATCCATCTGCAGTGTGATTGCATAAATCAATATTTGGTCGTCACGCAAAATACTATACAGCTTGCAAATTTCCACACATGCAGAAATTCCAAAATGTGTTCTTTCACGATTCTTTAGAACGATTGTAATCTGCTCCTGCTTCAATGAATTGTTTAATTTTATCAAAATCATTGTACCAGGAGAAATATAATACCATGTTTGAGATTATGTCATGTCGTTTCTCTGGCGCCATTGTGTAAACAATAGGCGGAGACTTTGATTCCATAATGAAATGGATTTTTTACCACCAATATCTTTTTTGACGCGTAAATTTTATTTGTCATGCGAGGTTAGCAAGGGCCTAACACAATTTTTCAGGGGTAATAAGTTTATGATTTTTTTATTTCATGTCTAAAGTTAGCGACGAAATTACGAAAAAAATCGAAGAAAGCGTTGTTGCTGTCCGTCTGAAAGCAGAAACAGTTAGGAAAGTCATGAAAGCTGCCAATCAAAAAGGCAGATCCGTTGGAACTTTATCTGAAGAATTTGCAGATGGCGTTGAAAAGGCCGCAACTAACCAATTCGATGCTGTGCATGCTTCTCTTATTGGTTTTTCAACGATTTTAGGCAGAGTTGAGTTCTTAAGAAAAGCACTTTATCAGAGAATCGATGCTTTATCGCAAACAGCACTCGTTAATCAGTCTAAGCCAGCTCAGGGACTACAAACATCATTGTCAAAGCGTTCTGAGGCTCTTAGAATTCTTCAAACACAAACAAATGCACCGGCTGCTGATCAGAAGGCCGTACAAGCACGCATCACAGCTCAGGGTGCAAATAACCTTGCAATGCAAGAAGCAAGGACATGGTATACCCAATATAATGTTGAATTGAGAAGATGTCTTCGAGAATACGCTCACGCTCAGATGGAATTCGCTGCTAAGGCTTTAGAGCAGTGGTCCAACTTCATGGAGGACCTTGCATTGCTTGACTTCAATACTGATACTGATGCAATCGTAACAAAGTTAGAGCAAGGCGCAGCAATTCAAACAGGCGAGCAGCCACCTCCAACAGATAATGAAGCACATTAATTTATTTAAATATTTTTTAAAGGCTTGTTTATTGTCAATATATCTTTGTAAACGATATGTAGCTGATAGGCAAACTATAATGTATAAATAGGAATATAATATGATCTCATTGATTAGAATAAAATATGTTAGAAGTTAGAAATTTAATTACACTAAAGAAGTTATGCTTTTATTCCCTTTAATTGGCATCACAACACTTTATTTTCGTTTGGAAATCAAAAGAAAACCATATTTGACAAGTAAACCGTAAAAAAATTATGTAAATTAAAAAATTGCTGTTAGATATAAATATTCGCTTTCTAATAGATATATTATAGTTAAGATAGATTAAGCCTAAATAGGCTATCATTTACAGCATGATTCGATCAGTAGATTTATACTTTTCAAAATGATGTTGACAATTTACAAATCAAATTCCAAAGAGAGAAAAAATTGACAATTGTAAAGAAATGACAAATCCCGATAAGGTGTCATAGGCAAAAAGTGCCAATTTAAAATCTTATCGGTTTCTCGCCGAGAATGAAGAACGCCGTGGCGCCGAAATCACTGCGGCGGATTCTTATTCGGCCACCTAATATTGCTATGAAATCTCAAAAGCAAATTTTAGTTCCTATGAAGCAAGAACCGCATTCACCACCCGCAAAACTGACAAGATCGCCTCGCCACTATCTCCAAAAGGCAGCAGTAGATTATTCGACGCTTCCTAACGCTCCTGTTCCACCAAAAATGGTAATCAAAGATTTTTCGGATTTATTAAATCGCTCAGAGAAGGCAGAAATATTCCAATATAAACAGATTTACTATATAAGAAAAGCAATGCAATTTAAATCTACTGCTCAAGATGATCCCGATTACTTTGTTTTTACCAAAGATGACCACATAAAGTATAGATATCAACAAATTGTCGAACTCAACAGAGGAAACTTTGGCTCTGTATTGAAATGCTTTGATCATAAGCATCAAAAATTCGTCGTTTTGAAGTTAATTAAAGATCGACCGAAAATTCATAAACAAATCCTCTTAGAGAAAGTTGCATTAGATATGATTCGTGATGCAGATCCGAAATTCTCGCATCACACAGTTCCATGCACAGATAGTTTCTATTTTCGTGGATTTCATTGCTTTGCATTTGAGATGCTTTGGAAAGATACATACACTTGTTCAAAGGACGAAAAATTCATTGGATTAGAATATCCACTTCTTCAAAGAATATCTCGACAAATCGCAACAAGTTTGAATTTCTTCCATTCATTAGGTTTAGTACACTGCGATATAAAGCCAGAGAACATATTATGGACAAATGATCAGAAAGAAAATGTAAATTTAATTGATTTTGGCTGTTGCTGCTATGAAGGGAACCCAATATTTAAATATATACAAAGTAGGTTCTATAGAGCACCTGAAGTTATATTGCACATTTCTTTCACTAGACAAATCGATGTATGGTCTTTTGGCTTAGTTATCGCAGAACTCAGACTTGGACATCCTTTATATGCCGGAACATGCGAGAAAGAACAGCTTGGAATGTATTTATCTTCACTAGGACCTCCAACACACGAATTTTTAAAGTCATCTCCAAGATTTTCAGATTTCTTTGATGAAGATATGAAACCAAAGGCAACATATTCGCATCCTTTATTATCTGACCTTATATCTGATTTGGAGCCCGATCTTCAAGATTTAGTGAGGAGATGTCTTGAATGGGATCCAACGTTACGTATTACAATTGACGAAATACTCAAACATCCATTCCTCAACAAATCTTTTTAATTTTTTTTGGATCTTTTAGATTCGATTTATTTTGTTTTATTATGTATTGTAAAAATGAAAATTAGTGCACGCTAGTATGAAATGAAGATGCTTTACTTAAATCTCTAATAGTTGAAACTCATACCATAGACTTACACGCATTACAAATGAAAATATTCTATTTTGAAGGTGATTTAAAAAGAATTTTTATATTTATGAATTATATTTAATTGTTCACAGCATATTTTTTGTATATAAACATATAGTTTGTTTTTCTATATTTCTTATAAATTCAGAAGATTATTAAGATATTTGCAAAATCTAATGTTTTAAATAGCAAAACATTCCTACAGCTTGCAAAAGGAAAATTATAATTGGGAATAAGAGATGGAGAGGTTATTAGCAATAGGAGTCAAATTATCAATAATATGAATTGGTTTAAAACAAAATTTAATCGACATAATGTTTAAGGAGTTCTGTGTTTGTTTTTGGTTAAAGTTTGGAGCAGTTTAATTTTTGCTATTAGTGTCTAATACAAATAGCAAAAAAAACTTTCGGTTGTGGTTCTGGGATCATTTCTTAAGACACTTCAACCACTGATTCATAATCTTTTCTAAGACGAATGAATCTGATGACGAATGATAGGAACTGGCCTTGGCTAAATTCGCCTTCGGGCGCTTGATGAGAACAAGGGTTTATACAGTTTCATTCCGAAGGTTTTTTGCATTTAGATCCTTTTTTGATTTGTTTTCACAAATAGCTTAAATGGTCCTAAAAAACATTTTCCTCACGAAATTTTTGAAATTGTTTAGATATTTAAAATTTCAAATTTATTTTTTTTTTTTATCTTCCTAGTTTAATACTATGCATATTCAATACACCCATAACAGATACTAGTTCTACGAATTCATGTTTAAATATCTATTTTTTATTCCTTATCAAAATATTGGTTAAAAAAACTCCTATAAAAGACATGCATTCACTACACTACATGTTGAAATCATGCTTTGTAGTTGAACTAATGCAAGTTCATCTTTATTACAGCAGATGAAGATAAATTCAATTCTTGAAATGGTGAAATCACGACAATCATCGTATTATGTCGAAGAAGTTTTCACAGCAATATCAGATAATGATAATGAGGTAGTTTGTCAATTTCCAATCATTGGAATTAAGAACATCAAATCATTCACTTTCTTTTTGAGAGGTCAAACAGCTCTTCTACAGCAAATGAAGAAGTTGCTTTATCAGATCCTTCCGAGAGACATTGCTTATCAATTCAACAGAGGAGAAAAAGACATTTCATTCGTTGTTGAATCAGCAACAGTGATATTCATTGATATTCATTGCAAACTTGAGCGAAGTATCATATGATCACAAAATTCAAACTCATCGGTGATATTTACATGGCTGTTGCTGGTTTGTTCAATCCAGTTTGGACTCGACGCAAATGCTGAGCTTGATGAAGTCAATATGGAACTTGATGCATCATTAATGATAAGAGTTTGGAGTTCTTGGAACCGATAAACATGCATTTGAAATAATAAATGATGCAATCACGTTCACATATCTCAAGCATCTTACGATCTTGTTAAAGGTTTGAACTTTGAAGTTATAGCAAGAAGCGAATATGCAGTTCCTATAAGAGTGCTTTTTCTGTTATCATTTTCCAACTTTGCAAGCGCCCAACATTACATTCTACTTGTTTTATCTCATATATGATTCAGACCTAAAAAAAAACTACCGTTTTCAGATTCGTAAAATTAAATTCGTTAACTTGCAAACAATGATTCCATGTGGTTCTATAACAATTATTATTAGCTTAAATTCAGTGAAGATTTGAACAATTTCCACGCCAAATTAACCAATTAATATTTCTTTAGAAATTGAATTCTGTGACAGCATTTTCATCTTCTTCATTTTTGAATTCGAATTGCAACTCAAACTGTTTAATTGTAATATCAATCATCTATGCTCTGGTATCAATGTTTAAATATTAATAAAATTTAGCATTTGCAATACTTGAATGTCATTATTTTATTATTGCAATGGGAGGAATCGCTAATCCATAGAAAGTGAATACAATATTATTATTCTGTATTTTATTTGAAGACTCTATTATTATACTCGAAATTGGTTGGAATTGACACGAAACTTGAAAAGAAATTGATGCATTTCCTAGTGTAGTAGATACTTGATCATCTATAGTTATTTTGTCATTCCCGAAGACTCCATATAATTTCTATCCTTGCAAGAGATGTCGCTCTTTAGTCAATGTTTGCTTAATCTCATATGAATCGAGTCCAATGAAATATTCACCAGGATCACCATAAATTAGTTTGTTTTGTACTCTTGTTTTGTGTAGTCTTAATAAACTATGTTTGGTTGGTCTATAAAAAGTATAAATTGGTTTCAATTCATGATTCACTAACAAAGATTCAAATGCTCGCCATAATTTTTGCGAAGAAGGATCAAATCGATTTACCATCGCATCCATTTTCTTTTTAAATTCCGTTATGAAATCACTCGACACAATTCTAAATTTTATAAACTCTATGATTGGTAAATACGATGGATTTGCATCAATGACTTTTGTAATGAAATCTACAAACCATTCTTCGTAATAGACCAACAAATGAGCAGTTAAACCCAAAAGCTTGCGTGTATTGTTAATCCCAAATTTGATCCTCATCAGGATATATAATCTATGCCCTTCTTTGATATAACAAAAGTTCTCGGCAACTTTTTGGAAGAAATTGATTAATCACAAGATGCGAATAAATTCTATTAAAATAATAATAGTTTTCATTGAAGAATATAATTGGTTTATTTCTGATTTCTTCCTCAAAATATGTCACAAACTGTTGGCATTCAACTTCGATGCCAAAATCAATGAGAACTTGAATATTTTCCATACTAAATCTACCATTTAATATTCCATTAGAAATAAACTCACTGATTGCTTTTTCAACTTCCTCATTATCTGATTCAAATTGAAACTCGTACTGTTTGATTGTTTTGTCAACCATATATGCATTGTAAATTATCTGACTAAATTCAAGGGCGAATGGTGTGCTAACATCATATTTCTTGTTCGCAAAAGATATTTGAAATACATTTGAGAGAGAATAACTTGATAGTTTCATTAAACTATCAACTTTCAAATCAACATTCATTCTTTAATATGTCACTTTTAATCGAGTCAAAACATAGTCTCGAAGTCAAAAAAATCAGTTGATTCTCTAACTTGCGAAAACACTTGGATTTTTATATCCACTCAAGCCCAAACTGATGCAAATTATCAGATATCTGATATGTTCAATAACGAGCTTTTATCATTTTTATGATTTAAATAAATTTGCAACTACAGATGAGTTTGATTGGCTGCTTTTATTGTCATGAATTTATTAGATGTGATATTTTCTACATTAACATCGTTATATTTCTGTATTTAAATTCAATTATCAAATTACAAAAGACGGCAAACATCAATAAAAAATTCAAAATCTTTAAGGATGCCCTGAATCACAACTTTTTTTGTTGCCTTTATAACTTGGAATAGCATTAACTCACAAGTTTAAAACTTATACGGTACTATAATACTATATGTATAGAATATGTGTCTAGAATAATGATTCGATAACAGTAATATCTGCCAAATTAAAATTTCGAATTTCGTCGCAACAAGTAAAGTTATAAGTTTGAATCCATAGCACTATTTTCCGAAATGTGTATCCGTATTGTGCATAATTGCAAAGGAGAAAACCTAATATTCGAAGCTCTGATTGATTTTTAAATTTGAATGAACTTTTCAAATATTTGAAAGAAAAAATTCATAATCATATTGAATTTTAAAAATCAATCAGAGTCTCACACAGGCAAGATAAATCAGAATAACTTTAATCTTATAACTAGCTCATTTTAGAGATTAGTGCTATGGATTGAGTTTTTTTTTTAAAAAGTCTAATATTTAAAGAAAATTAAATTTAATTTTTTCGAATATCAAATATATTCGGTCAATATTAATAGAGCATAAAATTTAAAGTTATTAGATAATGCATGTATCACCAAATCTAAATTTGGATGGTGCTATGAGGCAGTGGATTTTTTTCAAAAATCGCTCAACCCCTATTGAATGCTTTTTTTTTAAAAAATCAATAAATGATGAAATGTGAGTATAAAATGTATAGATATTCTAAATTCAATAAAATGACATCGAAAAGATGTATTTTCAATATTTCGTAGAATCATTTTGCTGTATTAATACTTTCTAATAGCAAGGATAACAGTCAGTGTATTTTGCTGACGGTACAATGGGTTTACTAGTGTAACTAAGCTCGGATTTCCATGATGAATTTTTTTATACAACAAGTTTCGGCGAACAATGGTGGTGTGAAGACGGCAATCGATAGTTGATTGTTTTGTGTATCCTGTAATCAGCGCTTCCTTTGCAGAACAAGTTGATTTTGCGGGGAGCAAAGAAATAATAAACGTTCACATTTATAAACAGAGAAGTAATTTAATCCAACAAATGGGCATACAATCGTGTATAGAAATTGTTGATTCGAAAATTATCGCCAAAATTTGGTTCCAGCACATATTATTCACAAGGTTTTTGCAAAATAGCATTATATTCGCAAAATTACCAGATAATTATATAATAAAACCGATATTATACAGTCTAGAAAGTAAAATGTGCCTTTTCCGCTCTAAATTAGGAAATCTTGTTATTTACGATAAATTTTAAGTTTCAAACTAAAAATATATTTAATTATGCACAAATTGTTAGAATTCTATGCAAAAAATTTAAATGTCAAACCAAAAGTCGCTCATCTGACATTCCCTCAATTTAAAAAATGTGCTCCACTTTTTTTCTCGTTGATCTTTTTGAGTTTTGCGGTTTTTAACGAGTAACCCCCTTCCTGGACGAATCTGATGAAACATTTACGTGCTTTTTGGGGGTGCTGATTCTAGTGGTGCAATCTGTTTCATGATCTTAGCAAAGTATTACTTAATCATGATATGATTACAAACAGAAACCCATCACAAATCATTAATGGGCTTCCATTATGAATCTCTTTGATGATTATAACAAATACATCTCACTATTATAGCGTTCGCTCGCTTATTTTTGCTAGAGTTCCCCTAAAAAAATCAAAAAATAGAAAAGAAAAAATACGCTACGCGCAGGAGTCAAACGGCATTCCTTTGCTCATGCATCGAGCATACCTAACGTTATGCTACCTCAAGTTCACACAAAATTTGCTCATTGGGAACATTACACATCAAACTTTCGACTTTACATGACAAATATCAGATAATATGTGTCCAAAATAGTGACTTTCGTTATTTTACATGTCAAAATTCTCTTAAATCTCATTGAGGCATTGAGATCCTCAAGTTAAATAGACAAGCAAATGCTATAAACATACTCAGCACCCCATTAAAAGCACGTAAATGTCTTCTCAGTTTAGCTTGATAGGGGGGTTAACTCGTTAAAAATCCCAAAACTCAAAAAAGTCAAAGGGAAAAAAATTCAACGAAATTTCAATCTTTTCAATATGAAAAACATGTAGATATAACAGCAGAATCTTAATATAATGATCAAAATCTGGAATATTGGCGTTGGACGAAATTATGAAACTTAAAGATGATAAAATAGAACTTTGAAAAAATAAGTACTTTTTGACGTTTTACGGGCGCGAAAATACATACAATTGAAAATTGAATATAATCGTTGATCGATTTAATTTTGTCATGTAAAATATAATTATGACAAAAATAAAACATGAGCTCTTTTCTTGCGACAATGCTGCGCAAGTATGCTCAAATTCAGCTTAGTACAGACACACCTGAAAGCATTCAGGGATTTGAAGAACTTATCGTCTTCTTTTCGCTGTTTTACTTTCAATCTCCTGAAAAAGATGATCAAGATCGATTTTTTTATTCGCTATATTCGAATATAAACTACTCCAAATTCTGTAACATGGTCGTTAATTTGGATATCGAAGATCAAAAACGAAAAGAAATCATACAAAGCATAATTAATCATTTATTACGTTTTCTTCTTGCGGTAAACTTCAATTTGTTTAACCAGGTCGACAAAGTATGTGAAATCGACAATCTTATCATATGTTTAAGCCTCGTAAATCCGCCAGATTTTTTACCAATATTTAAAGATCTTTTACAAAATTATTTCCAAATGGATTTAACTAAAACAATAAAGGCATCACTTGTAACAAACGCCGAATCGATTTTGCGTGGAATAACAACATTTTACGCAAATCCTGAAAACATACCAAAAATTGTACAAGAAGATGTATTCAAACTAGCAACACGAGTTTTAATATGCAAAATGAAATACGAATACATAGATAGTATAGATTTATATTTTAATTTTTTTTTCCAAAATTCAATCTCATATCCAAAAGATAAATATACAACAGAATGTGTTTTAAATTACGCGTACTATTCATGCAGGAATCATGATTTCCTTGTTCCAGACAAAAAATGCGAACATTTTATGTTCAAAGATTGCCAAATACAGGAAATATTCGTTCGAGAAAATCTCTTCGAAGAAGGGCCTTTTGTTGAAGAGAAACTTGCCAATTCAGAGATGAGACTTAGCCGTATGGTTGCTACTATATTCAGTGAGATTATGCCTGTTCTTAACGCAGCAGAAAAACTTTATATCAATGATCCAAAGTTCATTATTGAACTTGCAAAAAGAGTTGCTGGCGATGCAACATATTTTTGGCGTTTTTTTCTCACATCATTGATGCTCTATTTCAAGGATGATCCGGAGTATATAAACAACGATAAATTGAGTCCAATATCGCGAATGTTTGATCTAAGATTGATCTCTGATGGAGAACATAGTGAATCTCCTTTAAGTCTCATTAATTCTGCTCTCGTGACATTGGCAGTCAATGCGCATTTAATTGAACCAACACTGATCCTTCTAAAGAGCAATTGTCCATACGAAGCATTACAAGGTGTTGATATATTTCACGGAATGGTTTTCAAGACATCAACATGGTTTGATGAACTATCTGAAGCTCAGCCAATATTGACAGAACTTTCGCAATTATTCACGCGAACTTTCAACGCGCTATTAAAGCATGAAGCAAACGAAAGAGATACAAAATTATTTAGGAGAATCAGATCATCAATATTACACATTTTCCTTCAATTATCGCAAAAGAAATACAAAATGTATGAATCAAAAGGTTTCGCTGATATTATTTTCCCATTATTTTTTGAACAAAAGCCACAAAGTGTCGCGATGTCGATATTAAGAGTCTGGAGTCTTCCAACACCATCAATTTCATTCTACAAAGCCGTGGAAAGTTATATGAGGAGGTGTTTATTGCATTTACCAGATCCTGATTGGGCATTTCTTTTCCACGAAATCTACGACATCACATTGAGCACATACGATAATGCATCAATTGATGTTCTTGCACATACTTCATTTTATGAAGTTTTTAAGTTGCTTTCACAGTCAGACTTTGTTATGGAGGCAGCGAAGATTCTACAACTCTGCGTTTTCAGTGAAATCCCTTCAGATCTAACAAGTATTGAAGGATTCCTCGTGAACTATTTCACAAAGAATTATGACCCTATTCTCATCTTAAATCTCTCGAAAATGTCATCAATATTTAATGCCGAAGTTCTTCATGAAGCCCATATATTGGATTTGCTTTTAGATAGACTGACTGAAGATTTAAACGACATTTTGATTCAGATTTATTCAAATGTCGCTCTTTGCAAGTTCACAGAAACTGATGCGAGAAAACTTGCTTTCAAGTCTGTTGGAGAACGACTTAATTCATCAATATCAAATATGATCAATTTCATGATCCCACAAAACTATGATTCTATCGCAAGCACTGCATCACGTAAGAAATTTGAGTTATCTTCAGTTGAAAGCTTCATATTCTCCATCAGATTCGATAGAGTTAATGTTTATAATTTCGCAAATGTGTCGAGTTCAGCGTTTATTAGATTCTCAATTATCGAACGCGAAATAGAAATATTTGCGGTAAACGGAAACATATCGATAACACTGAGATATCAAGGAGAAAAACAAAACATTTATCCAACACCACTGAAAATAGTCTCTTTATTTTGGCACCAATTTCAGATTTCCATTCAGAAAAACTTTCTCAAATTTAAGATTGATGATCAAATGACATTTCATCTTGATTTTCCAAAGAAGTTTGTTTTCTCTCCTGACGAAGGAAATGTTATTGTGAACGTTTTTCCGAACTCAGTGCAAGTTTCAACTCCTGTTTCTCCAAAAGTTGAAAGCACATATATTCTTGCAATGACTGCTTCTCTTCCGCATGATTCTCCTTTATTATCCGATGTTTCATTTATAATTGCATCAATTTATCAAAATCCTATTTCAAGTGATTTCTTCGAAAATTTGCCACAGATTTTACTGAATATATCTGAAGAAGAAAGATTCAAAGCTTTGCAGAGATTTCCAATAAGCGAGCGCACAGCATTTGTTTTGTTTGATTATAATATTATGTCATCATTTTCTATTCAGAACTTAGTCAATCTTCTTTGTTTCTATGTCGAACGAAATAATTCTGATATGTGGGCGACATTATCCAAGAAGATGAAGCTATCGAATATTGTTTTTAATGTTGAAAGATGTTTCTATCCACGTGTTCATCCAGCTTTCTATGACTTTTTGTTTGGAATTGCAAAGAACTCATACGGAACGGATATCCACAAGATATTAATTTATTTTGGCATCAACCCAACGAATGAATACTTCTTGTTCCTTGAACGCTGCATCAAAGAAATTCCAAACTTTTCAGCAGATTTCACCGCTGATAATGCTCTCAAGTTCTTCCTGAATATCATATTTTCGAAGGGCGACCAGACAACATCTATTCATTGTTTTGATGTTCTTCATTTGCTGCTTTTTAAACTGAAGAAGCAATTGGAAATTCCGCCATCATTCTTAATTTTGTGCCAAAATTCTGATTTCAAGCCTCTTATAATCGAAAAGTCGTTCCACTGCATGCTCAATTCTCCCTATTCCGAGAGCATGTTTATTCCTTCATTCTTCCCTATTTATGCGATTCTTGTCGATGAAAAAGGCGCTCATTCGATTTATCCGTATCTCCTTCGTTATGCTGAACAGCTTTTGCAGTGTCCAAACTGGGTATACTGGGTTTTGTCACTTGCCGCATTAGATAAGAAGAGCCACTGGGCCCAGATATTCACCAGAGCGCTGAAGAATCAAGACAAAGATCAAATTTGTATCTGGTTAACTTTCATTACGAAAATTATACACTTCTTTGATATTGACTCAGAGCAAATCTTGTCGGATGTATTTCTCACAGCTTTGTCTCTTCAACCATGCACTGAAGTTGTTACGTTTGTCTTCAATTTCTTGATGTATGATTATACTCACACGCCTCATTGTTCTCCATCAGAAGTGACTTCATTAGTTGCTAATTCTACGTCTTATGATCAAATATTCGATCTTGAGAACCGAGTAACTAAATTCAAGTCATTGACATTCTCTGCAGCTTCTTCTCTGCTTTCTATTCCTCCAAAAGTTTACGCAAAGCTTGGTTCTGTATCGAATATGAGAACAAGCGCGTTTTTGTCCGATTTGCTGTTCCCTGTTATGCCGCAGGACTCAATCATATTGTTCGAGCAAGCTTATACACTCGCTGAGAAATACTCTGAAGAAGAACTGAAAATGTGCATTGAAGCAGCAGGAAAAAATTTGTCTCAGAACAAATCTTTGAAGCATTTATTTGAAGCAAATCCATCAACATCAACGAACTTAGAAATGATCAAAATGTCTATAGACGAAAGCTTTAGTCATGTCATGGCAACAAGACAACAAACAAAGCCTCTAGTTGACTTCGATCGATTTTGCATTTTAATTTCCGAAGGAAAAGAAATCATCAATCTTGCACTCAAAGAATTCATTTTAGACTTTGATAAGGATCACGTAGGTCCTAAAACTGTGTTGTATTAATTTAAACATTTGTTATTTTTCTTGTTTTTTTTGCGAAAAACTCAATCTCGATTTTTTTTCTTTTTGTTGTTTCCAAATCCTCATTAGATATTGTATGATCATCATTGTTTAACGTTACAAACAAACATTCTTTTCTTGAGATTTGAAAAGATTTTTGAGACATAAAAAAAGATATTTTTCTAAAACTCTATTTAATGTAATATCATATCTAAGTATAAAAAAAAACAATCAAATAATAGACTACATATTTGAGTTTTTAAGATAATTCATGACGATTCCTTTCATTTGGTAAAGGAGTTCTTTGTACTTCGCATCAACCTTTGCAGTCGATATATTATCTAAGTGTCTATTCACGATACTCGGGAACCTTTGCTGAATATCTTGATGTGGCAAAATCAAAGAAAGAACTAATGTAACATACTCCGAAAGCTTTGGATTAAAATCATTTGCAAGATCAATGAATGTATTTGTGAATATTGTCAATAACAAAACACATCCATCTGTATTCGCGAGAACAGAATTAATGCCATCTGTGTCGCATAATATTTTCGATATAATATAAGCAGAGACGATTTGTAACTGAATATTATCGAACCCAAATGTTTTTCTAACAATTGGTATGAAATCAGCGCCCAATAGATACTTGATCACTTCTGTATTCGAATCAGACACCAAACTCGCAAAAACAACCAAAGCCGCGGCAGCGATGTGATACGTTTCTGGTTTTTCTGATAATTGAATGTATGGAAGTAGATAAATCGGAATGTTTGATCGAATAAATGGTATTTTTGTTTCAGAATCACTTGCGATGATATTGAAGATTTGAATAACGTTAATAATTTTCTGTGAATTTGCTTTTGTTATGATTCTTCCAAGCAGTGGATAATAGGAAACAAGATCGCCAAGCAATGCTGTAACTGTGGTAGAAGAATACCACAAAATCTTGGAAAGATTTGGTATTGTGTTCTGATTTATTATAATTTTAGAAATAGCATCAGCTCTTAAATTTTCGTGCGCTAAGTCTTTTATCAAAGAAACAATAACATCATTAGAAACTTGGTTGAACATTAGATTGTGTCACTTTTAATATGACATTTACATGACAAAATATTTTACAAATCAAAAATCAATTTGCATGACAAAAAACATTATTTTCGTTGATAAAAACAATCATTCAAACATAATGTATAAACTATATAACAAAAAGTGAATTTATTCCTTTGTACTTACATTCGCGTGATAAAAGTACAAATATAAATTTTCAAAAACAATATTATCTTGTTTGAATGATGTGTTACTTTATGTATTGAAATATTATGATATAAAAGTAAGGATTTTAAAGTGCTTGAAATCATATTTGGTATTTGGAAAAAATTTATTATATAAGATCTAGAAACCATGAAGAACATTGCAACTCTTCTATGCTAAACAAATGAAAGTTATAAAACAATTGAGTAATGAAATAATTTAATTAAATAAAAATATTTCGTCATCTAGTCATATGGCTGAAGAGGCACCATAAACAAGTTGAAATATATCATGATGGCATCTTAATAGCGTTCAACAAAAAGAAAAACTTGGGGTACCAAAAAGTAAACTTTTCACTTTTTTTGATATAATAGTAGCATACTCAAACGTATTGCTTCACGTCAACGTAATGTAGTTATCGTGCTATGACAGGTTAACAATGATTTTTCACCTATGAAAATTTAAAAAATAATTTATATCTTTAAAATTTGCTATAAGATCTGCACCCATGATATCTATGTATATGTCTGTAAATATTGGCATAGATTTTTCCTATATTTAAAAGATATACCTTTATTTGATAAAAATATAAACTATTTCAGCCATAGATAAGAACATGCCTAGCATACCATGCATGCGTGCAATGCAAATAGCTATATGATTCTGGTACATTCATGTTTAATTAAATTGCGAAATAGATGCTTATGTGTATAGTTGCATTTATCCTGCATAAAATGATTAAAATCGATATGAGGAATATGATTAAATAACTCTTTTTCCTTGAAATGATGATTATGTCATGAGATATCTAAGATGAGAAAATAGGGGTATTGTTAGAGAATTCGAAGCGAAGAACGTGAAGAAGCATTCGATGGCAATGTGTTATTTATGCCACTAAGTCCTTTTTATCTTATTTGTAAGAAATTTAGAAAGCAAATCCACAGTAGCAATAAACCGAATTCCTGATGAAATCCACGGTCCCTTTGTGTATATAGTCATTTTATCAAAAAAAAAAAAAATCAGTTTAAAGCAATAGAAGAACAATGCTCTTGTACCGTCACTTTCTGATGGGTAGTCAATTTGATTTTTCGATGAAACTTAAAACGTGAAATGCTTAAATTGTATGCTATCGATACATCAACGTTTGAAGCGATTCTAAATTTTCGAGGTCTGTTCAAATTTTAAAATTTTGTCCCAAAACTTAACCTGCAGCATCATAATATGATGAGCATTATATTTAATCAGAGAATTTGAGAAAAAACACAGGTTTACTTTTTGATTATTTTAGGCAAGTATGGTTTTTTTTTAGATTTTAATGTATATAAAATGTATGCTGAATAATAAACACTTTTTGTACGGTACATTTAATGTCAAATTGCTTTCTGGAAATGGAGTCATACCAAGCAACAGTATGAAGAGTGAAATATAACAATAAAAACTAAAAATTACAACATTTACAAATCTCGCAATTACATATATAAAAAAGAAAAGTCCAATTCACATACAATACAAACAATTTACATGATTAAAATCTAATCATACAAAATATCAAAATCAATGGAGTTGAATAATTGGAACATAAATCTTCCTTCTTTTCTCCAAGTTTGGTTTCAGCGGCATTGACCTTTGGTTGTAATATGTTGCGTTTGGGTTCTTCGTCAGAGCAGGAAGGTGCTGCTCGTCGTTGACTGATGAACTTCTATTGAGTTTCAGCTTGTACTTATATCCTGCTTGTCCTAGGCATGTCAGTGCGTCATTCTGTTTCTTTCTCTTCATAATCTTGTAGGCGACTGTTCCAGCGTTGGAAACACCTGTGTTAACATCGAACTTGATTTTGAAACTATCAAGACCGCACTCATTTAATGCATCGAGAATTGACTTTTCGCTGATTTGAAGGAGATCTAAAGACTTAGAAATCTCTAGAAATGTTGGGGAAACCCATGGGTGGAGGAGGATATCCTTGATGGAGATTCTCTTGTGGAAGTCCTTCTCAAGCATTCTATTCAATAAGTCAATAACTGTTGGAGATAAGTTTGATGGAAAACTAACTCCGTCATAAACGATTTTTTGGGCCAAGCGCTGCAAGTTTGTATCATCAAAAGGCAATCTGCCAACAACCATTGCGTATAAAACAACACCACAACTCCAGATGTCACAACTGAGGTTATACTTATGTCCGACGATGATTTCAGGACTGGCATAGCTTGGCGAGCCACACTGTGTTCTCATGTAAACATCATTGTCAAACTTTGTCGAAAGACCGAAATCAATCAACTTAATGTTGCCGTAAGAATCCAGAAGAATGTTCTCTGCCTTTATATCCCTATGTGCCATCTTGCACTCTTCGTGCAAGTGCTTTACAGCCAAGATAAGCTCTACGAAATACTTTGCAGCAATGCCTTCTCTTAGGGCGCCATTGTTATTCAAATAGTTAAGAAGGGTATTATTTGGGCAGTACTCCATGATCAGATACTGATAATCCCGATTTTCGATTGTATCGAATAAAGAGGCTATGAATGGATGATCAGCAGCTTTCATAAGCTCAATTTCCTTAATTATTTTCATTTCCATATCCCCTGGATGGTAGTTCTTCTTTGCAATCTGCTTAATAGCAACTTTGATACCAGTTGACTTATGCATGGCGTTGTACACCTTAGCGAAACCTCCGCTTCCCAAAGTGTAAGAAACATAATAATCAGGCAGCTCACGTAGATCCATTGGCGCAAAAAAAAGTAATTGATAATTGAGAACAGTTTCAAAATTTTATCATTATGGAAAGAGGCTCTATAGCATTTTCTCTAGATAATAGTATAAAAATTTTGATAAGTAATTGCTGTCAAAACTATTGTGAAAGCATTAAAATTGAAAGAGGAGTAAAAAATTTGAGTGAAAAATCATTGAGAAAAAAGTAAAAAATTGTTTAATCTTTAAATACAATTTATGAGTAACACATACGCATAAAATCAACTTCTATCTGGAAAATTTGAATGCTCGCTCTAAATTGAATTAATGCAAATAACAGTATCGTTTCATATGGTGCTGATGACATGTCTATGGCTTTTTTGTTAAATTTGGACAGTGTTTTTAATCGAATATTTGAGCTCGATAAACTACATTTTTTAATGAAGGCACTCCTCTCAATTTTTTCAAGGGGGCTCCCTCAATATTGTGAGGAACACGCCTGTAGAGTATCTAGTATATATAGTTTACACATCGGAATATAATATTCACTCAATTTAATGAAGTAAAAAAATCTCATTGAATATCAATTTTTTATAAATTGTGTGACATACATCAACAGTTCATAATTTTATGTTGGCCGCAATTTTTAAATACGATTCAAAAATAATACTATTGCAACATCACAATTTTTTAATGCATCTGCTTTTGCACATTGCATTTGTCATTGGCTGATATATTAATGAAAAGTTGTATCTGCAAAAATTATGGCCCTATATAATGACAAATTATGTGGAAAAAGGCCATATTTTTTGTAAATTGTTTTTTATGCGTTTCTGTGCTTTGCTGATCTTAAAAAATTGTTGTCTTCAAATTCCATTATTGAAAAGCAATTGGCATTCAAAGTGAAAATTTTGCCTACTGTTCGTTTTATTTGTTGCCTTTACCTTATCAGAACAAATTTCTCTCAAAGTTCACTTTTGAGAGCACCGATGCACAAATTTAATTCTTGAATTCAAATTTGCATCCGCCGCGTTTCTATTTTTTGCCAATTTTTTCGAAGAATTTTTCTCTCAATTTTTTTAAATAATAAAACAGCTGAAAATTTTTTATAAAAAAGAGGAATCGTCATTGAAATTCATATATACTCAGGTTGTTTAGTATAATTTACGTAATTTTTTTCTTATATTTTCTATTTCAAGGCGAAATTTTAAACCTAAGGTTAATAGTCTGCTATGGCCAAACTTCCTGTATCGTCCTTCACTTTTTTGGTATATTTTTAACTTATTTAGGTACAAAAAAATGATAAACAATCACCAAAAGCAACCTTCTTGATTTTGTTTTCTCTCATGCTAAGGATTAATTGCTTGGAGTATCGCATCTCAATTTCAACCTTTTAATTATAATATTAATAATCAGCGGGAAAAGGCGAAATCATTTACCATTTTAATAGCCACTGAATATATACATGCTAAAAATATGCTGATAATTGTAAAGTAGTAAAATAAACAAACAAATCACAAATTATAAAACTCTTCCACCTGATGCCAATGAGTGTATAAATACCAATCCTTTTTATCATCTTCAACATATGCGTTACTTGTTTTTATTGTTTTCTGAATACTTTTGCCATATGATGAATTCATAATTAATTTTAAAACTTTCTCGGTTGGATTCTTTGCCTTTTTATATTCGTTTCTCATATCAAAAATTTTGCGGATAACCTCCCCTATTCTTTGCGTTCTATTACCCAGCCAATAAATGCCACTTAATACCTTATATTTAATGTCTTGATATTTTACCAACTCCTCTAACGTTATTAAATCAACTCTCATCATTCCCTTTTCATTAACATTCTTATTGTTTCCTTTTTCATCTTTCATCACTATTAACGGAAAATCTCTCTTCTTTCCCACTTCAATTATTTCAATATCTACCACAAAATATGAAATAAATTTATTATCGGATGGTTCCGTTTGGTCTTCATCGAATGCATGAATCAATAATTTGTGCGGTTTTTGAGAGGAATAAATTTTATTGTCAATCTAATCTTTACGTATTATTTCCGCCTTTCCCTCAACTTCAAACAATCTCGCCATAGCTGAAGGATACAAACTGCATGCGTCTGCAGACCGATTTTTTTGCTTCTTTAGTTAGTAAAGCCTTAGAACTCCATGTGTCTAAGACTTTCACTAGCTAAAGAATCAAAAAACATGATTTAGTTCTCGGTATATAATTCAAAGTAAAAAAGCGTGCTTTTCATTCATTTTTGCTGTTATGTGCAACCACTATATACAATAAGGTTGTTCACATCAACAAAAATGGACGAATGGCGCGCTTTTTTTTCTTATTATTATAATCGAGGATAAAGCCTTTTTTGCCTCTTTTAGCTGGTGAGTGTCTTGAATCTGTGTGATCCTAAGGTTTCACCAGCTAAAAAAGTAAAAACATCGGCTTGCGTCGATAATTATTTCAATACAATACTTTTTTCATAATTGTTTTTTGTCCATTTTTGCTGCTGCATGCAGCTACAGGGTGTGGTGTAGTTGCACATAGCACCAAAAAAGCGAGAAATCTCCTTTTTAATGTCACATCAAATTAAAATAGATATTACCCCTTTATTAATTTTTTGACATTTTTCACTTTACATCGAATATCACCTTTTCAAAATCTGATAATCTGACACTTTACAAGGTGACTGATTAACACGCAATACACAAGTTCTCCAGATATTCGATGCTCTGTAGAGCTTGTGCTAGAAATTGATTATTTTTCATGATATTTATTAATATTGGATAAATTACCAACATCAGGCACAAGCAAACACGAAAATTACATCTACAGCTCCCAGATATTTGATATATAGCCTACATAATGAAGTATAGCGATTAACTATATTTCAAGATCGAATATCTTTGACAATTGTCAATTGACCAGCTTTCTGTCCATTAATTTAGCAACCCCAAGTTTTCTTGAGCCAAGTGATTTCAAATGATGAGGAAAGATCAAATATCTAAAAAAACGCAAAATCCAAATTTATTAACGTATACAAAAATAAAAATGAGTGGAAACGAAGATCCTGACCTTCCAGGCGCTGAAGAGGAAGAAGGAATGGATCTGTATGCCGGCGGCGAGGAAGAGGACGGTGATTTATTCATGGGAGAGGAAGAAGACGGCGAAGAAGAGGAAGAAATCCAGGAACTTCCACCTGATCATCCTCTCTTCGCGACACTTCAGGACAAGATGAAAGACCAACTCCAGAGGCAGTACGATGCAATAGAAGAGGAAATTCGCGATAAACAAGCATTGAAGAATCAATTATCCGAGAATCGTGAACAGGTTGGTGTAGAATTGTACACAATTCAGCAGACTTTAGTCAAATTACAAGCAAGATTAACAGAAGCTAACGAAAAAAGACAACAATACGAACAAGAAAGGTTAGAAAAAGAAGCTGAGCTCAAAGAAGCGCGTCAAACACTTGCAGATAGAGAAGCCGAGCTCAAGGAGAGAACCGTGGAATACGAAAATCAGCGAAATGAACTCGACAGACTGAATGAAAATGTTTTGCTGTTAGAACAGCATAACCAGGAAATTTTGAATAACGTCGCTGTTACTCGTCGTGAAACGTACAAATCCGAGCAGGCAGCGTCAGAGACTGAAATTGCAAAGAGAGAACAAGATATGTACATAGACAGATTAACACAGCAAGTTCAGAACATCGGATCTGGCCTCGCTGAGATAGAAGCGCAGGTTCTCGCTCAGAGAGCCGAAACGAAGACAGCAAGAGATGCTTTGCTTCAAGCTTCTCTTGAGATGGAAAAAATCACATTCGAGAGAAACCACCTCATTCAGGAGTGGAATTCCTCGCTCGTCAATGTTAAAAGACGCGCGGAAACACTTGCAAGCATTGAAGCTGCATCTTCAAAGCAGGAAGAAGAAATTAGAGCATTACAGAACGAATACAACGGCATCAAGAAGCAGATAGCCGATCAGGAAGAGATTGCTGAACGTAACACAGGTCTTTATTCGAAGATTCGCAATCGGATTCAATATCTCGATGGAAAGATCAAAGAAACGGAGCAAGCTCGCGGAAAGCTTCAAGATACACTCGATCAACTCACAACACTCACTCGCGAGAAAGAAAAATTATTATCAAAATTACAAATCGAAAAGAACCAAGCTAACAGCGAATACAAGAACTCCGCTAAGGGTACAAACGAAATCAGTAACCAGATCCATGAGCTCGAAGACAAAATCATCGCTCATGTTACAGAACAGACAAACATGAAGCGCGACACAATTGCGGCTCAGAACGAAGTCCAAAAGGTCCGCGACCAGATCGAGGAGAAGGACAGAGAGCTTTCGCAGTTACAGAACGAAGCTATGAAGCTCAAGATCGATCGCCTCAACATTACAGGACAGTGCGCGAAGTTCGAGAGAGGTCTTCAAGAGATTGTCGAAGAGCTCAAGCAGAAGGATGCTTTGATCAACCAATACGAGCTCCAAATCAGAAAGAACAACGTCAACATCGAGAAATTGCAGAGCGAGGTTGACAAGTTGAACAGAAAGTACGAAGAGTTGACATCAGCACAGAACGGTGAAGAATACGGTCCACTCGAAAGAAAGATCAGAGTCTTAGAGTCCAAGATCCAACAGAGTGATGAGACTGCTCAAGAGAACCAGGCACAGTGGCTCAAGAAGCAGACAGAACTCGTCGCATTGACACATCAGTGCGAAGACAGCGAAGAATCATGCAACACATTGCATGCTCACATCGCTGTTTTGAGCAGAAAGCGCGACAGAACAAGAAAGGCTTTAGAGGCAACGGAGAAGGAAATCGAGAACCTCAACATTCAGATCAGATTGCTCCAGAGAGAGATGTCACGTCTCGGCGAGAAGTTGAGCAGCGGCGCTGGCCAAGGCGACGTATTGATCGAAGGCAACATCAACTTCGAAGCAGACATCTTGGAGCAGCTCAGGAAGAAGGAAGAGGAGAGTGCATCGCTCGAAACAAAGATCGAAGAACTCCACAACTTCAGAAGCCAGTGCGCCGATGATCTCATGGAAACAGAGAAAGACATCATGCTCTGGGAGAAGAAGTTGCAGCTCGCAAGAGAAATGAGAGAGGCCTTAGATCCAAACTACGGTGCCAGCGAGCTCAAGACAATGAAGAAGGAAGTCACAAGAATGGAACTGAGATTGAAGCAGATCAAGAAGCAGCAGCAGACGATTGTCCAGGAAATGGAATTCGCTCTTCGTAGAAGAGAGACAATCGCAACTAGAGGTGCTGTCAAGCAGCGCCTTAACCAGGATAAGACACACAGTGATGTCACAAAGGGCATCACAGAGCTCAGAAGGCAGATCAAAGCTCTCCAGCAGGAACACGCTGCAATCGAGAACGAGATCAAGGAGCATGATGATGCTCAGCAGGAGCAAAGCGCTGAGATCGAACAGCTCGACTTGATCTCAAGAGAGTTGCAAGTCCAGAAGCAGAGCATTGAGCAGCAGCTTAAGGATGAAGAAAAGCAGAGAATTGTCGCACACGCGAAACTCGAGAGACTTCAGCAGAAGCAGAGAATGTTCAAGACACCTAATGCTAGATCTGCTATCAAGAAGCCTGAGAGCTATGAGGGTCAGATCCAAACCCTCAAGGCTCAGCAGGACCAGCTGAATGATATTATTAACATGTTAATTACGGACCACCCACACTTAGAAAGTAATCTTGTTGCTATTAAGGAGAAATATGGTTTTGAGTAAAGTTCTTTTATATTTTTTATTCTGTAAATAAAATCAGATCATATTTTTTTACTGTGAAGAAAATCAGAGCGGGTTTTAAAACCTTAAGGTTGATATGATAATTTTGTTGTTATTTCGCTTTTTGATTATAATAGAACGACTATGTTTAGTCCATTTTAAAATTTGAACAACTAAAAGTAGGAAAATAACAAATATAAATGGATTTCATAACATAATCCCAAAAAATTGGTTTTGTGGTTAATCTCACTTCTCAAATTCAATAAAAATATTCAGATATATAGAATCTTGGGTGATTGTGTTATGAAACGATTTGAGATAGGAAATATGATTATCTTTTCAGTTAATTGAAAGGTGATAGTATTCACACTACAAATACCTTCATAAAGTTGTATTTAAGTGATTTGCAGCTTTACAAGAGATAAAAACTCATATGTTGGCGAATTTATCACCAGATTTCGTATAACTAATGTCAGTCACTAAAATCACTTCAATGTTTGACTATAGAGGTGAAATGTTGTATGATGTATGAATATACTCAGAAGGCCACCAAATATTTCATTATTGAAGATATGAAATTCATAATAAAGCTCCGAAAACCTATGAATCCTCTTTTACTGATAGTCGCAATGCTATATTTAAAGTCCTAGCCATCTGTTCACCAAGATATTGTTGGCAGCTGACTGGCATTCTTCAGTTCAAGTACAAGAGTAGGACTTGGAGCATTGGAGTGAAAGATATTGCCAAAGTCATCAATGGAAATAACGGATAAATTGTTTCTTACAGTCAATAATGAGCACAATCATAAAGGGAATCCAATACTTATAAAGCTGTAATTCTAATATATTCGGAATATATAATAATTTTAGAGCATAAACATGGGTTAAAAACGATATTTGATTTATATAAATATTGTTAAAAAAGGAGCTTAGAAAAGAGATTTATACAGAACACATTTTATATAGCGGTTTTATCGCAACATTTAGCCATTTTGTCATGGTTGTCCACAAGAATCGAATCAATTTTATGCTCTATCGAGGTTCTTCTAGATATGGCTTCTGTGGGTCATAGTGGAGCGATATCTAAAGGAATGAAGATGATTTATAATTGCTTTTCAACGTTGAAAAGTGAAAAATTGGTTGTTGATGGAGAAAATTAGAAATGGTTTATAGATGAAGAGGAGATAATGTCCTTTTAAAGGTGTAAATTGAATGTTCGATCATTCAATTTTGTTAATAAAAGTGGATTTAGAAGAAAATTATCGAGCTGTCACTTTTGGAATCAGATAATTATTCTTGATGAAATTGTTTTAGTTTTGGTGAATTAAAACAATTTTATTCAAAGTCAAAAATAATTTGATTCAATTTTTTGACGATTTAATTTGATTTTTCATTCAAAGCTATCAGAAAAGATATAATATTTACCCGATGAAACGCCGGATTTATGAATAAAAAAGAAAGGAATTATTTTTCAATAAAGAATGATTTTCATTCAAATCCATCTATATAAATCATCTTATTGGAGATAACTGGAGATAATTTCGCAATAAAATCGATCAATCTTCTTAAATCGGTTTAAATTTAAAATTATCATTAAATTTGGATTTTTGATATCATGATATACTCAAATTTGCAATAAAATTAATTGAAATTTTCACATTATTTTTGAGCTAAAACAAAGCGATATTTCAGCTGTATCCATAATATAGAGCATAGAACAAAGGTCAAATTCGGTTTTATATTTTTTTATGTGATATTTAATAACATTGATTGTTTGTGTATCTCCAATTGATTCCGAAATTCGGTGAAAAAAGGAAAATTATTCAGTCCATAACGCGCTTTAAAAAAAATCTAACATAAAAAAACAAAACTATGCAGACCAGAATTGTTGGAACACAGCCTCTAACTCTGAATCGTTGGATATGAAGATCTGATCAAAAAGATCAGATGATGCTTTCTCTATTTCTTCAAGGAGATCGATCTCTTTGTGTCCAGTATGTGGAGGACCGATAATAACCTCTGGTAGTCTGGTAGCCTTAGCCTTCGCATGTTTGGCTATCTTGACCCTCTTTGTGAACTCAATTTCTGGAACGATTTGCTTCCTCTGGAGCTTCAAGAGGCGGTTTCTCACTGCATTTGTTGATCGGTTGACTAGGTAGTCTGCAATGAGTTTCCAGTGAGGACCAACTTGAAGGTACTTGTCAATAAGTTTCTGATCTTCTTCTTCAGTCCACTCCTCCTGAATAAGCTTTGGATCTAAATAGTTGTACCAGCGGTCTCTGCATTGACGTGCTGATTTCCCTGGTATCTGAATAGCCTTCTGTTCCCAGTGATAAGGTCCTGACAACTCGACGAGAGCCCTGAGTTGTGCATCTTCTTCAGGAGAGAACTTAGCTTTTCCGGATATACGGTGAGAATCAGCTGAATCAGAATTCATTGTCAGTCTATAAGAAAAATGAAATTTCTGAAGTCAACTCAATCGTAAACAAAAAAGAAAATTATCAAAATAACCGCTAATGATCGAAGGAATTGTTGGCGCGAATCATTGCCTCTGGACACATAATGGATTAAATAAGCAAAATCATTCCTGGATCAATGGCGGTTACCTGATTTTTAGCTAATTTGCTGGATTTAGACTGAAGATCACATAAGGTTCCCATTTTCATGAATAATTGACCAATGCAACTGTGCCATAAATTGAGAAGACTTTTTTGAATAGTCTCTCAATCCGCATGTCTGACACTAGCTATATATCATATATCCCTATTTTATTTGATGAAATCCAACCAACATTTGATGTCACGTTTCTGCTTTTTGTGAAATTTACAAAATCGAGACTATGAAATATTTCTGATTGTTCTCAATTGACTTGGATCTGACATTGGCTAATCTTGATCTATGTCTGATATTGGTTATTTCATTTAAGTTAAGTGGTTTTGAATAAAAACCAAATCCTATGCCGCAACACTATTTGAGTAATATTTACGATGTGAATTATTTCACAAAAAAATTAAATATTCAAATTATCCTTGGATAACTGCAAACCTTAATAGAATATTTTTTCGAAATTCTGCTTCTCTATCGATAGAATGACTAATCACAAAATTGAGCATCGTTTCTAGAAAAGTGATTTCATAAATTTAGCGACCAACTGTGTTGCATTATATAGCCTATATGAAGTAAAGTATAGTGAACTCTTTTTTAGTCGATTTTTGTTCTTATGGACCTTGGTTAGTGGTAATATACTTATAATTTATACCTTGTGTGATTTGAACGGTCAGAAGTAAATTTGACAGTATTCTCTCAATTTCAGTTTACAAAATAATGATACCACTAGGATCGCAGCATTTCGGTAATACTATTAATGGTACTTTTAAACACTAACAAATTTTTGACATTTGGCAAATTTTGAGGAGGCCCTATAGTTACAATGTCTCTTTGTGTGTATTTCTATAATTTGTTATTAAGATGGGGCCCTGATGGGACTATAAAAATTTTTATTGTTATGATTTATTAATGGTTTTTCTAAATTTGTGAAAATAAAAATTATTTTATATATATATTTTGAAAAAATTAATATATTTTTTTTCTCTAATAAATAATTATGACAACAATCCAAAATCTTTATTGTAATATTCAGAATAACAATTTGATATGTAATATTTCAACAAATGAAAAACAAATTAACTGAATTACTAACAAAGATAACACGTCGTTATATATCTAAAAAATCTTAAGAAATTTAATAAATAGTGTGATTATTTACAACATCAAGAAAATTTAGAGTCTAGGACAAAAGTGAACATCAAAAAGTGGCATAGAACCTTAAAGTCACTTTTCATGAATAAACTGTCATTTTTTGCGCGGGAAAAATTGTCACATTTATAAAAAGTGTTATAAATATCTTTATAGTCTAAACAATATTGACATTTATAGATTGAAACTCCACGCTGAGTATGAAGACCATAAACGTAGTTCATTGCAAGTTTTTGTTGCACTCCAAACCAA
>JALKBU010000663.1:0-28851 GCA_023091735.1 Trichomonas tenax | reverse complement strand
AATGCAATCAATGATTTGATAGATATATAGACTGTGCCACTTATACCACTGGATAGACAACTATCAATATGTACATGAAAGTACTTTCAAATCGAAAAAATATTGATCAGATAAAAAGTTATGAAGGCCGCGGGACTACACCGCAGAAGGAAAAATACTGCCAAAAATAGAGTCAATCCAACTGTCAATTTGCCAAATCTGACAATAAACAAAAATTATCACAAAGCACAGCAATAAATAAATTACTTTTGACAAAAAATGAAGTGAAAATTTTCATAATTTTTTTTGTTTCATTCATTATGTTAGCATTATTATTAGTTAAGCTATCGAAATCGGGCTTAATAGACATCACTGAACATCTCGGAGTGATCCCCGTCTGCGATTCTCGCGGCTACAAAAAGTTTAGCGATGAAAATATGGTTATTCGTTTGAAAGGTGAAGAAACAGAGACAAGCGTGTTATGTCTTGAGGCAAAGAACTTCATCATTCAGTCCAATCAGGAGCTATCTATACAGCGTGCCACAGTTATTAATAATACTTACGTTGCTGATGCGATTGCAGGCACTTATCCTGATGTTATTGGTCATGTTTCACCTCCTAAATACAAATACTACAACCTTTTCATGATCATTGGTGAAAATGATCAGAAAAATCAAAGAACTTTACCGATCGAAGCGGATATCTACATTGTGACACAAAATGACTACTCATACAAGACAATGAAGAAAGGAGACTTGACATTGAATGTCACTTACCACAATAATCACTTCTATTCGAATAAACCAAGCGGATCATTCAAAGTTGCCGCTACTGTCAAGACAAAGACAGAAGGAAACCTTATCTCAGTTGAATCGAACTCTGCAGACATTACAATTCTCAACAAGAACTTTACAATGACTTATAAGAATAATAATGGCAATTTCTCGGGATCCACTGAGAAATCTGGCACAGCAGACATCAATTCGTTCGTTACTTACGAGATGCAGGAGTTTGATGACTTCAAGTTCAACACAACTTACAGCACAGAATTATCTTGGAAATTCAAGAGCAAACCGAAGTTTACTTCACCAGAATTCACAATTACATTGCCAAGAAAGAATGATTGGCTCAAGCAAACGGACATAATTCCAGATCGCACACATATTAATATTTTAGTTATCGCATCTGTTGCTATTGCACTCGTTTTAGTTCTTTCTGCTGTTGCAATATTCCTTTGCATCTACTGCCGCAAGAAACATAATAAATATGAAAGAATCAAATTATTGGATGCTTAATTAACGAATAAATACTCTTTTTATTCACACATATAATAATTTGCAGTATTTTCCATAAATTTACTGAATAACAATAGAAATTTAATGTAATGTGATTTGAAATCAATAATGAACAATAACAATATTAGAAATAAACGATTTTAATTATAGAAATATATATTCTCTGTTGCACTGGAGAGATTTATGTGGTTTAAATTGTAATAATTTGTTTAATGAATGATTTGCTCAATGAAGAATTTGTCCAAGTAATAAGGTTAATTGTAAAGCACAATTTAAGGCGATGGAAGAAAAGCGGGAACTCACCGAAGAAGAGGCCGCTAAAATGATCCAACGCGCATGGAGAAGACATGCTGACATGAGCTTGTTCCGCGGATTGAAAAAATTAGTTCAATTTCGCAACCAAGGAGATCCAGCAGCTTTATTGCGTGTAATTAATCCAATAGAAGCACAATTACTCGATCCAGCTGTTGGAGCTCACGTTAGATTCAGACTCGGAGGCTTCGAATGGCCACCGCAAATCTATTATAAAATTTATTTACACAGCCCTGTTTGCGATGTGAACTCGTACGCACCGAGAAACTACGCAGATAAGAAAAATTCGGCAATTCCGCCTGTTTCTCAGGAACAATTAGCAGAATACGCAGAAAAATTCGGTTGGTATCATCGTGTTGAAAATAACGGCTGGAGACCTATATCATCACTTTCTCCAATAGCTATAGATGCAATTACACAGATGACAAACAAATCATCACCTCATAAAAAGCCAATAATCAAATCCAAGCCAAAACATCAATTAAATCTTGAAGTTGCAAGACTGAAAGTTCAGAGATTCCTTCACGAAAGAAGCCAGCAAGAGGGCGAAGCTTATGATCCAAGTTTAGCACAAGCATATTTAGATGATGACAAATTGTTCGAATGGGCCGATAATCTGGATATGAGCAAATATAAGGATAATTGGGATACAATAGGAACGACAGGCCCGTCATCTAATTTGTGGTGGGATAATGATTCACCAAGTGATGACGAGGAGGTGTCTTCTTCATCAGATTCGGAGATAGATGAAGAGGAACTCATGAAACTGCTTCAATAAAAAATTTATGTTATTTATTATATCAACTCCCTTCATATTTTTATCAGACCCATTTTATTTACCCAAATTCATCATCAATACAAAGTCGAAAAAACTCTATATTCTTCAGATATATAACATATGTCATTAATAAGATATAAAATACATGCTTAGTTGGATATAGTCATTAAGAGAAAATGCTATTTTAATGATCAAAATCATGTTTTTTATGATGGTAAAAATAATATCCCTTTCATATTTATATCAGACCCATTTTATTTCACTAAAATATTACATATCTAAAAGATCGCAAAAACTCTATATTTTAAGGATGACAAACGCTGGTCATTGATGTCATATAAAGTATATGTATCGTAGTATATAATTATTAAGAGAAAATATGTTAATGCTTGAAAATAATGTTTTTAGAGAGAGTAAAAAATTATCATTTCCCCTTATTAATTTTATCAAGCCCTAATTTAATATACCTTTTATATTTTTCGCAACACTATTTTTATAATGTCGCTTGATTTTGGCGACAACTTTAATGTTATAGATTGGATAAACAACAATTTGGTCGTGCAGCAGCCCGATAATGTTTCTGCATACGAAAAAGCGGCATCTTCTCTGTTAACAAAGCTGCAATTGCAATCTCGCGACGAATCTCAAACAGCAGACCAGAATATTAAGGCCGTGGCATCAAATTTACCACAGTCTATGGCGAAATTATCTCATATTGGCTCGACAGTCGACGAATTATCGGAAAGTTTGCGAAATTTAACGAATAGTGGATATAAATTCAAATCAGGCAATATACCAGATAAAATTGGCGAATTAAGTTCTCTTAAAGTTCGTAGAGACCATCTTCGTGAAGCAGGAGAGATAATCACAAATGGAATTCGAATTGAGACAGATATACAAGAGTTACAGCAACAGTGCAACACAGGACAGCTCAAAGACTTGTGTAGTCAATACGAAAAAGTTTATAATTCTTCGAAATCATTGACTTCGATTTCAAAGTTCGATTCACTCAACAAGAGTTTGAATTCTATCAAGCTTACTCTTGAAGATAGGCTTAAGCATCTCATGCAGAATGCTTGTTCAGCACAAAATTCTTCAACCTTTATTGAAAATTCAAAACTTTCACAAAAAATCTCAAGCTCCGGTTTGGAACTCGAAGTGTCATCAAGCTTTATATTGTCGCGTATAAAATCTATTCACAATAACTACAATAGTGGAGATCTCGATATTATCGACTGGCTTCAGCCATGCTTCAAAGATTGCTTGACGTCTGTTGTCGACTTCTCAAATTGGTGCTTATCTTTAACTCCGCCAGTTTTCAATTCAAAGATTCACGAACAATTTATCGAAATGATTTGCGTTGAATTAAATCCTGTGATTGAATCACAGACATCATTATTAGTCAAAGAGCACAAATTTGATAAAGTTGTAGCCATTATTTCGTGCCTTGAGAATTCATGGGCACAAATTCCAGCCTCTTGGTATATTGGTGAGAAATCACACAAAAAATTAATCGATGGTATCGAGAAAGTTCGAGTAGAGTTTATTTCTCAATTTAAAGCATTCCTGGAATCCGAGTTATCTCCTCCACAATCTCTTCCAAAGAGCAATACTTCAGATAGTCTTAGGCAGATACCAGGAAGCACAATGAAGCAATCTGTATCAAGCAGTTTCGATACTTTGACTATGCCTGGTTCTACAATTAATTTCGATTCGAAGCTTCCTCAGTTCGTTCAAACAGCGATGAAATCAATAGATTGGATATCTGCGATCTCAGCGGATGTCAACATGTGTCTTAGATTATCATCATCTTTCTTATCGCATGCTATAAATGGCGCTACAAAAGAATTTTTGAACAAAAAACAAACGGTTACAGATGATGTCGTAAAAGTTAAATCTTTGATTTCAATTTTCAAGGTAGCAAAAGAACAAGCTCTTCTTGTTGAGGAGTTCGAAAATAAATGCCTTAAGATGACTGTTTCAATATCTCATTCAGCGATGGATGCAGCAAACAAAATGACTGATTCAATTGAGTCTGAAATCATCACAGCAATGGCAGCGCCTTCATTAAAGATACTCAAGAACCTCTCATCGCAATTGGAATGGTCTGAAGACAATGATCTCAGTGATGTTGATCTTGGTGATGATGAAAGCATTTCTATGCCCATTGGTGAATCAATGTACATTACTTTGATATGGAGAAGTATATTTGAGTTTGTTCGCTTGCTTACAAATGATACAGGACTTAAAGATGAAATGAGAAGCAATTGGATGCAGCGTGCCACTAATGAAATTGCCAAAGCATACGTTTTAGAGATCATAAGGATTCCTTCTTTCTCAGATAGTGGCGCTGCACAACTTAGAGCCGATTTAGCATCAATCAAACAACAAATGCTCGATACCCTTGGACTTAGTCTTGGAAAAGATATCGAAGACATTGCTGCTATCCTCAACGCAAGAGGCGAAGAGAGAAAGAAGAAACTTAACAGTCCTGATGTTTCAAAACTCGTTAGTGTATCATTATCAAAGTCTCTTGGTGTTACTAAATAAAGCTATTTATTGTGTATTCTAAAACTAAATAAAACGACACTCAATCAAAAAAAGCATTTCTTATGTAAACTATTGACATTGTAAAGAGTCAAAAGTATTTTATATGTCATTATACTAAAGTTTTGTAGTTTGATATCAAAATTGAAATTAGAGAAGTATCTCATTAATATGCGATCTATATATCGATATTTTACACGATGCTGCACATGCAAATTACATATAATAAATGTTTTTTGGTAAAATTTTCAAGATCATAAAACATTGACATCTGACTTCATCACACATATAGCATTAATTCCATTCATGTATGTGTTCATGCTATATGCATGGTGAGGTCAGATATCAATATTTATGCAGAGATCAATGCTGTTTATTATGATAAATTCTCGGTATAAAATACATATGTCAGAATGTCAAAATATATTGTCAAAATGTCAAAAATATTTGTCAATGAGTTTTTTCCGCAGCAAGAACCTTAAGAAGGCCTATGTTACGTTGAAAAATATGTGCCTCGTTGACATCCCGCCACATGGAACTCCTATTTTTATCAAAATAAAGCAAGATAGAAATTTCGAATATACATCTGCAAGCGTAAATATATCAAATAATACAGCTAAATGGCAAAATCCAGCATATGTAAAATGCTACATCGCAAGTAGTTCCACAGAAAAACATCCGAAACCTTTGAGATTATCATTCCGTCTCGAAGACTCAACAGGCAAAGATTTTACGCGATATGGAATTGCAGAAATCGATTGTACAACTGCTTATTACGAAGAAATCCAAAATGTCGAAATTTTACTGTCAAATTGCACTTATAACACGAAATTTAAATGTTCGATTGAAGTTAGTACGACGAAAACCGGTCAACCGAGTTCTCTGGATTTAGGTTCTGGCATTAAAGCGATTCCTTTGCCTGATTACAGCGCATCTGCTTCGATTACAGAGCGCTCTGTCGGTGCTCTCGTGACGAATGCAAGAACGGGAGGAACAACTGTTAGCTTCATCGCGCCCAAAGAACCGTGGGAATTAGCCCCTGTTCCAATTACTGCCAAAAAATATCAGGAATTAGAAGCCCAAGTGGATGAAATATTGTCAAGAATCATCATCGACTCTGCTCAAATAGAATAAATTTATCTTTTATGGAATTCAATAATTAATACATCTTCATCAATTCAAACAGAAACTTCACCAATTGCGTTGCTATATCAAATTCTTCATAGGCTTAGTTAGGAGAGGAGAGCTAAGTAAATTCGAAAATTCAATTCTCAATATCAGGTATTGAAGAGTATTTCTTTTATGGATGTCATGTACTCTATGAATTTGTATTACTATCATAAGAGTGATGCATCTGCAAGCTCATGCAGTGGAGTTTGACTTTTTTGTGATAAAATCTTCGAATTTTACCGAAGATATATTTGGAAAAGTGAGACTACAGTGACATTCTAAAAGTTATATGGCTTTTCGTAGATTTGACATTTTTAATATAAAATTTGACATGTAATCGATTTTTTGACAACAATATCAATTTGTGAATATTTTGGCAATGTTTATTAGCAAAAAGTGAAATCATGTTGATGAATTATCTATATATAACATAAAAAAGAAAATTTTCCATTCGTTTTTTATTAATTGATGAATTCAACAAATCCGCCTGATATATCTAAAATCAGGCAGATTCTTGAAGACCCAGAGGCGTTCAACCTCTCCATCGATTATCAGCAGATGAGAGAGGTCCTGAATGAGCTTTTTCAACAGACAGATTCAAATAATAAATTTATTCAAGCGTGGCAGTCGATGTCAAATCAGTTTTTAAAGCCATCCGAGCTGAAGCCGTTGCAGGATCAGATAGAAAATACGCAAAGAATGGTTTCTCAACAAGCAAATGATATTGGAACAGAAATCCGCGAAGTCAGAGCATTTTTTACTTATCAAATCAAAGACTTACGATCAAAGGTTGATGAAAATATGTCTACTGTCGTTGCTGAATTATCAAAACCTGTAACTCCTGCAGTTTTGACACCAGCAGTACAAGAAACGGGACAAATTCCGATACAGGACCAAACTCTTCGATCAGATTTAGAAATATTAAAAGAAAGATTTGAAAATTTACTTGAAACACTTCAAAATCAACCGCAATACGAAGAAGAGGAAGATCACAAAGAGGAGGAAGAAAAGCCGAAGGAAGAAGACAAACAACCAAATCCACCAACGCCAAAAAACTTCGAGAAACCTCCTCCAATTATCATCGAAACGAAGCCTCCTGTTGAGATTGTGATACCACAGAGCTCTACTCCGCCTGTGTCAACACCTCAAACACCTGTTCCTAACTCAGGAACTCCAAAGCCAAAGAAAGATCACACGACAAACAAAATGTATGAACTCGCAATTAATGATATTAAAGTTCAAGTCAAGAAATTGCTTGAAAAAACAAGCGCACTCGAAGTTGCAACTCATGCAACAATGCCTACTGTTAAAACACTTAAAGAAACAGTGGACAACATTGTTCCTGAGCTTGCAAAAGCAAGAACAGATTTTGCAGTTCTCAAAGATGATTTCACACGATTGAATGAAGGAAATAGTGAATCTCTGGTAAACATGATGCGTGAAATGAACAAAACAGCACCTGTAGCAATATCTAGTTCAAGAGATAGTGTTTCTCCTGAAGAATTCCAAAAACAAATCAAAGAAATTAAAGTCACTTATTCTCAACAAATTGCGAAAATCGAAACAACAATGAATGAAGAACTCAAAAAACTCAAGAACGATATTGCTCAGCTTAAAGCAAACGATGCAAATCTCGAGACTGCGATGAACGAAAAAATCGAAAAAGTTAAATCCGAGATTCCTCCTCCGCAAGTCATCATTAACAATCCAACACCTCCTCCAACGCCAAAGGAATCTATAAAGAAAGTCGAAGAACCTCCAAAAATAGAATTTGCTGCAGCATTAACTCAAACAATTTATAGACTTCCAGAAATTGTTTTCATTCACGCTGACTCTCAAACAAAGGATCTTCCAAACCAAGTCATCACAACAATCATCGAAGATCGTCCTCCTGAGCCCAAGAAGCAAGAGCCTGTTGTTATTCCTCCGCAGAAGCCAGAATTGCCAAAATTCGAAATCCAAGCAAAGCTACCTCCAGCTTTAGAGAAGAAAGTCGAAGAAAAGAAAGCTGAAAAGCCAAAGGTTGTCGAGCGCGTTTTCACAAATCTCAATATCGCAACAACGGTTTCTTTCAGTTATGATAATGTAGAGAAGAGCCAAGATATCGAAAAACTTGAAGCACAAGCAGGAAAGTTCGATGAACTCATCAAAGATCTTTATGATCAATTGGAGCATTTAACACAGACAACAAAAGAATATCTCAGTGAAACACCAAAATTCGATGACACACATTTGTTCAACATGTTTGATAGCCAGCAAAGCCAGTTAAACAACCATAAGTCGGACATCGCTAAGATCCAACAGGACATGAAGTCAATGAGCGACAATCAGAAGAATGATAACTCTAATCTCAAAACTGTTCATTCGCAAGTCGACAACATCGAGAACGAAGTCGAACTTCTGAAGGCTCAAGTCGAAAATAACCACGACAGATTGTTGCAGCAGATGCAGACAATGTCAAAGAATTTGCAAGAACAGCAACAGAAAATAATTCAAGACAATATTAATCAAACAAGAAAAGTTGTTTTGAATCCTGTTAAGTTTAGCACTTTGTATGTTGCTCCGCTTCCTGTTTCAGTTATAAAGGACATTAAACCTGTCCAAAAGAAGCCAAAGAAAGAGATACAAAAGCCAAAGACAACAGCAACAAAAGAGCTTAGTTCCAGGAAGAAAGAGACACCGAAGGAATCTCCCAAGAATTCTGGACGTGTAAACATATTGAAGCCTCCAACTGAAATTCCTGAACTTCCAATTAAACAGGCCGAGGAAGAAGAAAGTGGAGAGGATTTCCAATACGAGAAGTTCCCTTCATCAAGTGGAAGACAGTCAACAAAGAGAAGTGCAAAGTCATCAGCCAAGTCAATATTAACTGCAAAAGCTGTTGAAGAAGCCGCAGCTGAATCTGATGTTCCTCGTCCAGAATCCACTAAGTTATCAAGAAAGAATTCAGAGAGATCTCATAAATCAACACATAGATCAAGGAAATCTGTTCATGATTCTGCAATATCCGTTAGTTTCGATGGAGAAGAAGCAAAGGCGTCATCAAAGTCCGTTAAACTGAGTGATAGATCGCAATCTTCACATAGATCTTCTCATAGGTTATCGCGCGGTGGATCATCAAAGAATTCCTACGAACACTTCGATGTCAAAGAAGAAGAAGATCATCCAACAACACCAACACCAATCAATAATGAAGATGATAATATCCCTGTAAAGGAGTCATCGCATTCTGCACTTACATCTAAATCAGAGTTTTATGCTGATGATGGCAGAGATTACAGCGAAGGATACAACGATGATTACGAGGAAGAGGATTATTACGACAATCCAGAATACAGCGGTGATAAAGAAGAAACACCAATTAAAACTTCAAAGTCATATGACAGGAAGCTCGAGAACCTTCAGAGTGATATCACCAACCAACGTGAACAGGTGAGAACTTTGAGAAATGCCATTGTTGAAGTTAGAGATCATTTGCAAGATCTCGCGAGAAACGTTCATGATAACGATGATCGAATTAGCTTACCAAGCTTCGATCTCGCCTTGACGCAATCCACAGAGAAGATGCAATCTCAGACTGATGACACAATCAGAGGTCTTCGTAAGCGACTTGAACAAAGCAACAAACAATTATCTACAGAAGTTCTTGGGGTCAAACAAGAGATCTTTGACATGAAGAAAGCAATCAACGATCTTGCTGAAAACCAGAAAATAATCATTGCGAAGGCTTTGGCAGGTGGCGGAAGAGTTTCGAAGAATCAATCTTTGTTCATCCATTCTATTAACACAGGTGGAAGCAGCCAAACATCACTTCAGGATATGAAGGTTCCTCAAGGACCAGCACCAATCAAGGCCGAGAAACCATCTGTTGAATATCAAGAGCCTCCATCACTTCTCAAGATTACCTCACTCAAACTTCCTGCATTGAATGCTGCTGGCGCAGAAAAGGCCGCTGATACCGGAAAACCGCTTATTTCTGGACCTGATTCAGGAAAGAGTTCAAGCACTGCTCCTGCTCCTTCCCCACGTGTAAAGGAAGCTTCACCAAGAACTCCAGCAATCTCACAACAGCCATTTTCAGGAAATATCAACAAATCACCACAGAAAGAACCAGTTTCACTGTTACCACCAATGACATTCCCGCCAAGCACAACAACTACAACAGCGAGTCCTTCAAACGCAACATTTACTAATCAAGTTCCGCAGGCAGTACAAGATTTAACTGTTTTGAATGTTCCTAATTCCATCGATAAAGAAGTTTTGCAGCTAATTTTGGATGTCAGAACACAAATGCAGTTTCAAGTTGATCACAATACGCAGAGACTTAACGAGTTAGAAGCTAAAGCAGACACATATGTCGATAAAGAATACGTATCTAAGTTTTACACAAAGATGAGGATTGTCATCACTGAGACCCACGACCAAGTTGAGCAGATGAAGACCAAAGAACCAGAAAGAGTTACAAAAGAGGACTTACATAAAGCGATGGAAGATCTCTATGCAGCACTTGCCAAAGATGAATCGACAAGTGGTGGAACGCAGAGCTACAGATGTTTGCTTTGTGGAAGACCTAAGACAGCGATCTCAGGCATGATTACTGACAAAACTGTTGCTGAGAGCCTCGGAGATCCAACGCAAAGTGTTGTCGCTGGCGGTGGTGGTCAAAAGACATCAATTATTTACGGACCTAACGGCCAGATGTATAAAGGAAGAGGCAACTTTGGAAGAACAACAATCGCAAAAATTGATGATAAGAAACATCCTTCAATGTAATTTATATTGTTTTTATTGTATTGTTTATTATTAAAATGTTTATTTATTAACTTCTTTGCGCATTACAAATTTCCAACATTGAACAATATTCTCATTGGAATTATCGACTTCAAATTCATCCAATAAACAAACACCAGAAGCAACTAATCAATTCATAGTAAAGATTTGACCTTTATTTGTAAATGAATTAATTAAAAAAAGCTAATGAGGGAAAAAGGTTGGTGAAATGATGGAGATTTTATAATTTATAAAAATGGATAAAAAATTTGGAAATCGTTCGAAAAAGATGTGTTCCAGCTAGATTGGAACTTTCTCTAAGCTTGTCGTTGTGGCAATTCTTTTCCTTAATTTGGCGATTTGTGACAATCCTTCTTTCTCTCGATTACTCTAAAGAAAAAGTTATCTTGAAGTGAGTTATAGAAAATGAATCACTGAAGTTTTAATTCATCATATGAAAATGATTGAATACTGTGATATAGAATCGAGTTATGAAATTAGAATCCCTAAACAGTTCAATTAGAAGGAAGAATGAATTATGGAAACGAGGTCCCTTTTTTAGAAATCAAGCCCCTCGGATTTTCATTCATTTCATTTTTATGCTCGAATGCCAAATTCAACCGAATCAACTCAATTCTATCGTCATTAGCGCATACGGAAACTGTGCGGAGTCACAGGAATACATAAATATGATAACAACTCTTGCCGAAGAGCCGTTTTTTGTACAATTTTGCATCGAAGTTTTATCAATTCACGATTTAAGCTATCAAACGTATCATTATTGCTTTTCAACCCTAATAAAATTATTCAATCGAGATAGAAAATGCATAAATCAGTTCATTAATTTTTTCTTCGATTTTTTTCTTCAAAATTCTCCAAAATTTAACAATGACTCAATCATAAAAGATGCTGTATTATTGTTTGCTGCCATTTTTAGAGATCGAGATCAAGCTGGTTTAAATATAATTTTAAAATTGTTAGAAAAAGAGGACAAAAATCTTTACATTCAATACATCTTCGCATCGTATTTATCAGCGTCAGGCAACAAAGAAGCTACTTTAATAATATCACGTTATATAGAAAATTTTCTCAATGAAAAACACATTTTAAGCCTCCAAAATAAGGCCAAAGTCTTTTGTTACATATTTGATATCTATTCGCAATCAAATTTTTGGCCAATTCTAACAGAAACTTTGATATTTAACGGATTTCCTCGAATATTTGATATTTCATTTAATATTAGCGATAGAAGTGTTGCTTATAACCTTTTGGAGGTTGTTTCAAAGTTACCACTTCTCAACACAGATTGTTTCAGAACTGAGAACAACAAAACTAATTTTTGCTTTAATTTAGCGAATATACTTTCGAACTTTGTGCTCTCACACGACTGCACGAATTTTCTGCAATATGTAGTTTCAATTTACTCTTCTCTTTCGAAAACAAGACAATTTAGAACAATTAAAGACGAAAATTGCATTGATCTTTATATTCAGTCATTTTCATCAATATCCGGAGTTTGCTTATCCATAGAGTTTCTTATATCCAATACAAATATCTCAGAAATTGTTTTAGAGACATTGTTATCGATTTATGATTTTCAAATCATTCGCGAAAGCAATCACATGAAAGAAAGATTATTTGAGCAGTATTCTAAGATCAGAGACACAATATTTCAGAATTTTGAAAATCACAATCTAGAAATAATTCAAATATTAAATGATAATCCGAGCTTTACTTTTTTAGATACTTTCTCACAAATATTATCAACAAATTATTCCGAATCTGTTGAAATATTGTTGCCAAACATCGACAAATTTTCAATTCCTATTTGTTTAGAAATATTTTGCAATTTAATACATTCACATCATTCAATATTAGACTGCTCAGACTATATAACATCAGATTTCACTGTGTTAGAGACAATATATCAAATAATTTCAATTAATAAATTTCCAAAACAACCAAATATTTTGAAATCACTGGCAAGATTCATTAATATTTTCACCAAATCGTGTAAAACCTTTAGCAATAGTCCTAGATTGAAGAAACTTGAAGCAGAGCGAATAATTTATTGCAATATACTTTATTACCTTCTAGAATTGCTTTCTTCGAGTGATTATGATTTCCATAACTTATATGAAGTCATTCGTTGTTTTAATTTTACATCATTACCGAAAATCATTATTGATGAACTTGTTAATAACCAAATTTTCGTCGAACTGATGACTTCATTGAATTTTCCTTTCGTTTGGAACGAAAATGCAAAATCTTATGGTTCTGCATTTGTTCAGCACTGTTTTTCATTTTCGTTTTTATTAGATTCTCCAGAACAAATGATATCAATGTTTAATTCACTAAAATCAAGAATGTTGAATCCAAATATGGCAAAAATGTCATTACATTATTTTAGAAGCGCAATTCAAGCAAAGAATTGTCGATTTAATGATATTTTCATGCCTTTGATTCAAAATTTCTTTCCCATATTTCAAGAAATCGTCGATAATACTGATCTCGTATCACCAATTACAACAATTCTTTCAAGTTTCGTTGAATTAACAAATTCGAAAAATTGTTTTAAAGAGTTGAGTCCAGACTTTCTTTCCTTTATGATACAATGTACAAATATGTGTACTGCAATTTTACAAAAAGATACTTCTCCAAAGATATTTGGGCACATTTTATTTAACATTCAAAATATCTTCCAGACAAGTGCCTTTAATTTAGGTGTTTTGAAATTATACAACGAATTGACAATATTTTCTGTCATTGGAACTGCTGTTTCTCTTTTAGATCAAGTCAATCCAGACTATTTTAGAGCAAAAACATTTTTCAGCCATTTAATATCTTTTCTCACATATGCTATAAGTGAGCCGGAACTTTATCATGAAGATTTTGCAACAGATCTATTTCGAATTTTATTCAAAAATTCATCAATGATTATCATTGAAGGTTTATCAACAGCGTCACTTTTTGATATTTTGAATGTGATGTTTATGATCTTAGAAAGAGGATTTGTTCCAGAACCAGAATATTCAATGAATTTAATCAATTCAATATTGATTCTTTTCTCACAGCACAAAATTCAAAAGACATCTTGGGGTCCATTGTTCCACGCTTTGTTAAATGTCAATAGAGATTCATGGTCACAATTATTTTTACATATATCAAATAATAGTTCAAAAGTTGATCAATTTAATAGAATTCTGGACATGGAATGCACGCGCACGGGTGGTATTATAAGTGATATGCTGGAATCTGAAATTCACAATATAAAATCATATGTTTCCTCGTTACAGGGTCCAGCAAATTAATAATGTAAGTTATATTATAAATTTTTTTGTTTGTATTTTTATCAATTAATTTTAATTTCATGAATAGAAAGTTTTAACTTTATAAATCGAAGTTTATAAGCATTAGATTCTAAATTTTAAAGCTGTATTATACAAACAAAATATTCATAAAATTCCCTACTTTTTCTCCTTTGAGACTGCTCAAGAAAACAAAAAAAACGCAATTTTTTCACATATGAATGAGAGTTTTTTGATTTTAAATCAGCCAAAATTATAGAGGGGTATTGTGTCTATTAATATATTAATTTGTTTTTTAGAATAGTCAATTTTTGGTATTAATAAAGCGAATTTCAATTTCTGTTCGCATAAATCCTGAGCGGCACCTTCTGTACGACGTAAGGCTGGAAAAACAAGAAATATAACTAAAGGAATGATTAAATCAAAATTATAACGAGAATTAATCTATTATTTTTCATGATTCCATGACGGATATGTTTCAAATTGTGCAGTGGATTGTTACCAATTGGTATTTAAGGAAACAACGAATTGTTCAGGAACAAGAATTTCACCAATTTCTTCTCCGAAGTCAAGTTTGTAGCCTCTTATTTCGTCAGTATTACCATAGCCTAATTGGTCGTACGGTCGCGATATAACTGTTGCCGGTAGAAAGATATGAGAGCCTTCATGCGGAAGAAGCGACAAAACTCTGTTGTTTTTTGCATATTCCCATCTGGCAATCGGCTTGTCCGGGAGAACGATAGGAAGACATGTCCATTGGTCAGCTTTGAGTTCATATAAATTGTTTGGATTTGAAAATGGGTCAAATGCATAAACTGTGTTATTCTCGAATCTATGGACAATCATAAGCAAGAATTGTTCATCAATTTTTGCACAAATGAACTGATTCGGGCTCGGCGTTTTCATTCTATGTGCATGACAGCCACAGTAGTTTGGTATTTGAGCAGCTTTTAATTTGGGCTTTCCATGATAAAAGTTCAACAGTAGTTCTCTGATTTCTGTATTTGTCTGTAAAATATTTTCTGTTATTTTTTCTTTTTTAGAATTTTGCTTAAAAACTGTATCCAATAACGATAACGCGGCAGTTACTTGGTTGATCGATAGTTCGTAGGAGTGGTCGACCATTTCATAATAATTTTTGCATTCGTTTGTAGCGTTTTGATTTCTTTTTCGCAAAAACTCGTTCTCCTTCAGATTTATTTGATTGATTAATGTGTTCAGTGAATAGAGACTCGATACTGTCTTCT
Source organism: Trichomonas tenax (assembly GCA_023091735.1). Taxonomy (NCBI): domain Eukaryota; phylum Parabasalia; order Trichomonadida; family Trichomonadidae; genus Trichomonas; species Trichomonas tenax. The sequence goes on along the minus strand of JALKBU010000663.1, from coordinate 13,445 downwards.
TCAATTCCTTCCATAATTGATCACTCATCCATAGTGTCACTTTTTGACATAAAATTTGAATGTAGCTTTAGATGGTCTTAGTGGTTTATATTTTAATTTTTTGAGCACGATAATGAAAAGTGACAAATTACAGAAAGTCCAAATTCTGTGATGATCCATATGTCCAACACATTATAGATCCCAATTTTCGTCTTAAAACAGATTTTTACGCCTTTAATGACGAGAGTCGTGAAAATAAGGTTAAATTATGGAAAATGATTTTCGAACCTCCTCAATTTAACTTAATTATATCAATTTATATATCAAGTTATATATTCTATAATTTTTGCTGAGATTTATTGGCATCAAGATTTAGCTTTAATATTTCAAACTATACTTTGATATAATCAAAAAATAAACTAAAATAGAAAAATATGCATTGGGCTTTACACCATATCTCTATGATTTATAGTTGAATCCTATATATTAGCTCAATCAAAGCTTAAATATTTCCCTTCAAAATGTTATTCGAGTAATAAATAAGTTAATAAATCTTTTGATATGTTGAAAGCTGGTCTTAGGCAGAGCGATTAGTCAAAAGAAATTTAGGTTTGATAGAAATTAAACGCAATATAATTTTTATTAAACACTTAAAAATTAATATTTTTAACAATGAAATCATCCAAAATATTAACAACATACAAATTCAATAAACAGACAGAGATTCAATCTTATGAAGAAGATATCCACTTCTTTCGGCAAGAATGATATTATCAGGCGTTATGAGTTCCTGCAATCTGTCTCTGATATCAGATTCAAACAAACAAGTGATAAAACATTCAAATTGATCACTTGATAAAGCGAATTGGAGCAATTTGATCAAAGTATCGATGCAACGGAGTTCTATCATTGAAACACCACATCCGAGCATTTCAATGATGCATTCGACAATGCATTCATTCATAAATAAATTTAATTTCGATGCATCTGAGAAGACGATGACTGTTGATATGAAGAAAATAATCTCTTTCTTGACTTCTACATCAGAAGAATCGAACGACCGAATGATTGTTTCGATAAATTCAGAGGTAACCAAATCCAACATAAAATTTGGCGCTGACTCGATCATATTCGAGAAGATCCATAACGAATATGTTATAAGCTTCGTGTTCATGAATGAGTTAAGTTTGTCGAGGAGTCCAAGATCAATTAAAGTCTTGACTTGGGGTGCGCTGGCATTTGACATGTTTCCAATGAGGCTTAAAGCCGCTGTCTGGAGCTTCGGGTTATCAAGTAACTGGAAGATAATTGGATAAAGACCAATTTGATACATCGTGTAAACAAGCTGATTGTATTTGTTTGACATTTCAACCATACAATTTATTACTTCTTCGACCGCTTCAACGGATTGCAGCTGAAGAAGGTTCGTAATCAAAGGCAAACTTTCTAAAATAATCGATGTATCTAAAGGTTCCGCGTTTTGGAAAATTGTAACTAAAGATGCGCAGCAGGCATCGGTAACAGCCTTGTTTTGAAATGAACTGGCGAGGTCAATCAGTGTTTGTTGGATTCCAAATGCGACCATCCCGTCTCTGGCGTAAGAAGATGTTGAGCACAATGTCGAAATCAAGGAAAGCGTAGCTAATATTATCTCCGGATTTTCTTCGCTCAAAAGATTAAAAACGATTAGGCATAAATCATTGTCGATGAAATAATCGATTTGTTCTTTGTTGAGCGCCATCATAATCGTTTGCAAAAATGATATGACTTGAACTTTTGTATTTACATCGATTTCTGACCGGATTACGTTGAAAATCGGCATCACTAAATCGTATGACTTGAATAAAGCTTTGGCGATCTTGTTCAGCCGCGCTTGCTGGTTCGAGAGCTTGTTAAGGAAGGCCAATATCCGCGAAGAGTCGCAAGATTCAAATATTGATAAGGCATCACTAATGTCGATGCCTTGCTGGCTCATATTAGATGCTGAATTGCTCAGTATGTATTGGGGATTGGGCAGTGCGCATTTTAAGTTATAAATCGAAGGTCGCTTTATAGTTCTGAGGGAGAGAGTCCTAGAATTCCTGTCACGTGCCAACTCCATCTTGTAGTTTGAGAGATCACAGCCGTTTTCGGTCAAAGCTGTGAAATTGCTCATTGAAGGGAAGGAATCAATTGATTTTCTTATTTTGTATACAATAAAAAAAACCATGATGTAAACATCTGAAAAATAATTTTTATGACCAGACAAGGTTTTTGACAACTGACAAATAAACTCGTTCATTTTCTGACAATCATCAATTCAATATCATTGTTTGGATTTATAAGAGCAAAAATATCATGATGAAGCTCGAAATAATGAATATTAAGTATACTCCAAGTTTGAGCTTTTCAATAGCCGTTTTGAGAAAGTATATTGATAATATTTGTCATGTAAATTCTGATTTGTAATGATAAATTCTGAGTTGAGTCAAAAATATTTTCTGAGTTTTCCTAAATCTTCTGACACTTTACAAGAATTTTGGATAAATTATGGGGCGATACTGTTAAGGTTATAACGTATACTTTATGTATTCAATTTATTGATGTGATGTCGTAAATAAAATTATATAATGGAAGACTTCAAAGAAGTACAATCAAAGGCCTCAACTAATGTCAATGAATTAACAGAAGATCGCATTCATAGCTTACTGGATGAAGCAAGGCTCGCACTTCAAGAAAGAGATTTCTCGAGAATGGAAAATGTTCTCGTATTGCTCGCTTCCAATCATTGGCGCAGTATTTCAGAGTCACTCCAAGAATTGGCAGAGATGATGATGGACTTCATTCGTGCAACTCAATCATTAGTAGCAATTCACTGCTTAAATTGTGCTTTAGGCAAACATGACGAGTTAACAAGCATCTTATGCCATTATGACATCATTGAAGAGCTATCCTATAATGAGTATATTGCAGCATCAATCGAGTGCATTGTTAAATTTGCTAACTGTGGATATGATCAAAAGTGCATCGTTTTGAATTCACTTTGTAAAATTTATCAAAATTTTATTTTCAAACTCGAATATGAAGAATTTGATCGATTGCTTTGTGATCTCATATTAGCAACACTATCTACATCATTTTCCAAAGAAATAAACGCAATTAATATGGCCAATATAGAATTACTTTCGCAGGAAAGTCAAGTCCGAGTCGCAGCTCATGCAGCAGAATGTAGAATTATTTGTCCTGTCAAAATATATCCAACTAAACTTGATATTACAACGATCAAAGCACTTGGTGGCTCTTTAGTGTTTGATGAAAGAGTCATTGGATTGCTTTCCTCTGAAGATGAGGACCTTCGTGAACATGCTTCATGGTACTTTACATTCCTCACATTTTATGGTGATGATGAAATTCTTTCTATGATTGCTGCCAGCATTCCTAGAATAAGGAATGAAATCTTCAAATCTGAACCTGCTTTCAAAATCAAACAGTTTTTGGTGAAATCCAGTCTTCATCTTCTAATAAGAGTCGGTATTTCCATTTTGGATCTTCAGGACATCATTGATTTCACTTATAATGCTGCTGATACTTACATATCGACACTGGTTCTCAGAGCAATGTACTTAAATCGCTTTGGTGATATGACTCAAGAAATTGACATCTTCGAGTTAAGAGAATCATGTGATGATTCATTCGAAGACGATATTGCTGAAACATTTTTCCAAAGTCTCTTGAATCAATCAAATTAAGAAAGTAAATACATAAATAATTTAACATTAAAACAATCTATAATATATAATCGTTCTATGTCTTCAAACTCGAAGCTGTCGTTTTCTAGCAAAATTACGGCAACTTGATCATCTAAGACATATGTAATATCGCCTATATAATCAATAACTAAATTAACAATTTCTGGACTCAATGTTATGGCATTAGTCATTCTCCAAGCGCGGCATTTAGTTCCATCATAGTTTCCTGCAACATCGCCAAGCATTACAGAAGAATAATAATATAAGCCGAATATATCTTCTGATTCGATAATAATTCTCGAACATGTTGTGACAAGATGCAACGCTTGGATTGCAGAGAGTGCTAAAGTTTCTTCACTGTCAAGACCAAAGACAACAGTAATATCAGAATATGACCACATTTCTAATTCTTTCTTGATAAAGTTAAAAAGATGATCCGTGAATAACTTTTCTATCATTTTCCTCTTCTGGAGCAATGTATATTGGCATTGTTGATTCTTTCAATCTTTGATATTCTTTTTATAATACTGACAATTTGTTCCGAATCTGATGTAATTTGAGGGATCTATTGATAACAACAATTCTGAAATCAGTCCCGGTCGAGTAAATATCGACATCTGGATCCAATCCAGTGAAAACCGAATATTTATGGCCAATGAATGTTGTCTGAGAGCCAATGAAAACAGACATCCATTCGTGATTGACAAAAATAATTTTGTCATTTTCATCAATAATAGCTCCAGGAATTCCGAGAACATCTAACAAAAGTTTGCTTTCGGAGATTCCTGCAACCAAAATAGAAACCTGTGGATTCGTTTGCTTGTCTAAATATGGAATACATTTGATCACAAACTCTGTCAAGAAAAGAGATTTGTTGAAATAAATTATTGTCATTCCTATGAAATAGAAAACTAAGAGAATAAACATAGAATACATCGCTTGTAACTGCCCGTCCATCATATTCTCTCTGAGTAATAATTCGCTGAAATCATTTGTTCTATTACTAACTCTTTCGTAAAATAATTGTCTAAGATATGAATGGAACAGTTCTCTTGCATGTTTGTTTTTCTCTGAGTCATAAACAACTCTTGTTGCTTTGATTTGTTGTGTTATTATTCGAATAACTTCAAAGAAAGGATTTCCTGGTGAAGTGTGGTTCTGAAATTTCTACGACAAATCTTTTTCAATCCATAGAGTGGAAACAGCAGCAATATTTCTAAACAATTTTAAGTACTCAACAGACCCATTAAATCCAATTATTTCTATTGATGAAAGAGCAGTTCCAATTAAACCCATTTGAGAAATATCATTAATATCAGCTTTCGTCATTTCATCATCAGCGACTTTAATATTCTCGACCATTGCCTTATTGTTGTACTAAAATCCACCCATGCATGACCACGTTAATATGCACAAGAATACCCAAATAATAATGTAATGATAACTCGATTTGTAATATCTCGAAAGATTATTTTTCATTAGATTTGAGTCGACTGAAGACTTGGTTTTGTTGATTGTCTTTGATAGTTTTCTCAAAGAGAAACTCATTGGCACTGGAACTATTGAAACTAAAATTATAGAAGCAATGATAAACGATTCAATTTTCCTCGAAATATCTTTGTAATTATGATCGGTAATAACGTGACTCCTTTCGAGACATTTGTGATAATCAATCGAGAATAAATTGAAGTATCATGAAGTATTGGCAAATATATTAACAACTAAATGGAAATCTTTCGAATTAGGATTAAATCCTTTGTGTGGAAAGCTTTCACGAACACTTATTTCGATTTTTCTCATCATACTATCATACGAATAATATCTCGGAGTTCCTGAAACTATTGATGATAAAAAGTAAGGCTTATCATATAAATATGAACAAGTTGAGTTGATATTGGCATTTCTATTAAACAAGAGATTGTATTTTGCAAACACAGTATTATGAACAATAGAAAACTCGTCAAAAAATAGTTTTTCGATCTTCTTGTGTGAATGTTGTATTGAAAGCTGGTTGAATTCCGTAGAGCATTCCACAAACATTATGAACGTGATGTCCAAATAAGTGTGTCATTGTAACAAGGACTGAATATTTTTTAGCGTGTTATTCGCATATTTGAATATCGATCCACCAAATAAAAATTTTGAATGTGTTTGATAAGCGACACAAAGGTATTTGAAGAATATTTTGGGCGATCTGACGTGTAAATCCTGGAAATACGTAACGCTTTCGAGTCTCCATTTGTATTTTTTGAAGGTTAATAATTCGATAAGTTTAGCAATCATAAATCCGCCGATTGCTATAGTCAAATAAGATACAATATAATACGAATATTGATTTTTCACTTCTCCTTTCGCAATTTCAAAGCCAATTGCGGCATTAAATATTAAAAGTATGAAAAGTGAAAGTGAAGCAGGATCTATAACACCTCTGGACGACATGGGAAAGATTCCACTGTATAATATGTATATTGAGACGAGAACACAAACAACACTCATTGATATGCAACTAAAATATCTATCAGAGAGAGAAAACACTCTCCATCCAACGAACGACAGTATATACATCTGTATGTTATCGAGCTGTAGGAATGGAACCTTTCTAAGATTCGAATTTCCAAAATATGACAATCTGAACATAGATGTTAAATATATTATTATTACTAATGAAGGAATGAACACCATTCCATTAATGAAAAGCATATTTCTTGGATAATAACCAGTTATTGTACAAATGAACGAACGAGAAGTATAAATTAGATTTGAAAAGATAATTATTCTTGATAATTCAACCAATACTATATACGATATGAATACTTGCCAATTGTGGAATGGTTTCATCTTTTGGATCCGATATAAAGAAATAACGAATCCAAATATGCAGATAAATGTAGATAATTGAAATATCGCAATGTAATACATCTTATTTTGATCCAATGAATCTGGTGTAATAAACATCATGAAATATAAAAAAGCATTTGTGATTATATCTTTCTTTCCATCAATAATAGAAAGAATTAAAGGTAATGTGTTGGCTGCAGCGAATATTTGTATGATGCTCCATGCTTGGAATAGTCTATGAATCAAAATCCACTTCGAACAAACATTATTTTAATATAAAAATAGGATAAAAATGCAGTTCTTCCACTGAGAAACGTCCAGGCCGACGAAAGGAAGTCCATCGACACCATTTAAAATGCAATCTGTAGACAACTTCGTGTATTCATCGATTTCACAAGAAAGTCTTCTTTTCATTAAATAAAAAAAATTGAGAGCATAAAATTTTTACAAAATACTCATTTATGTGTTGTGTGTGTTACGTTGTGTATAAAAATTTTGAAAGGTTCCAAAAAAAACCGAAAATTACTCTCAAATGAATTATTACAGAAATTATTTTAGGGGTTGACACGAAAATATTTTCGATTCAAATTGTTGTTTTCCATTTGATCACTATATTCTTATTGTAAAATTAAGATAAAATTAGATTTTTATTTTTTGTTTTTTCGTTCACGGACAAAGTTTTGTTCTTTTTGTATCACTAAAACTCAATATTTTCGAGAATTAATACAGATAATATATATTTAAATTAAACATATATTTATAGAACATCAAGTTTTTAGCGATCAATGGCAAGTTTCTTGGTAAAATTATCTAAAGAAAAATTTCAAAGAAGATAAAATTTGAAATTTTTCGAAGAGATTGTTGGCAATTTTTCTCAATCAATAATAAAGTTTTGGGTAATATAGTTGCGGAATATGGTAATGTAATAGCAATACTATGTATATCTATTATATTTATCACGATAATTTTATTATTGAAGATAATATTTAAAATTTTTTCAACTGTTAATTTTAAGGTACAAGAAGTCCTTGAATTTTTTTTTCGTTTACTCTTTTGAGTTTTGCGATTTTTAACGAGTGACCACCCTATAGATCAGATCTGATAAAACATTTACGTGCCTTTCTGAGGTTCTATTTACAGTGGTATCAATAATATCTCTGCAAACAAAGACCAAGCCGCTCATCTAATATGGTTTTGCTTAAACAAACACTACCTTGTATTGGAAGATGATGGAGGCTCTTCTCTTATATCAATCTATTGTAGGTATAACTGCATGTTAATAATATAGATGTAGCCTATATTAAATCCCATAATTTATAAATATATTAACAAAATCAATTATAATTAATACATTCATAAAGAGTGTGATTATGGATTATTATTTTAAGAATATGAGACTCTGTTTTTGTATTTTTAAAAAAGCAATAATTTAACTTATTTAGTATTTCCATTTATCTTAATAAGAAATTGGTGCTTTTCATGGGTGCTGAGTATGTTTATAGCATTTGCTTGTCTATTTAACTTGAGGATCTCGGTGCCTCAATGAGATTTCGGCGAATTTTGACATGTAAAATAACGAAAGTCATTATTTTTGACACACATTATCCGATATTTGTCATGTAAAGTCAAAAATTTGATATGTAATGTTACCAATGAGCTAATTTTATGTGAACTTGAGATAGCATAACTTTAGGTATGCTCGATGCATGAGCAAAGGAATGCCGTTTGACTCGCGCGTGTAGCGTATTTTTTCTTTTCTATTTTTTGATTTTTCTAGGGGAACTCTAGCAAAAATAAGCGAGCGAAAGCTATAATAGTGAGATGTATTTGTTATAATCATCAAAGAGATTCATAACAGAAGCCCATTAATGATTTGTAATGAGTTTCTGTTTGTAATCATATCTTGATTAAGTAATATAAGATCATGAAACAGATTGCACCACTAGAATCAGAACCCACAAAAGCACGTAAATGTTTCATCAGATTCGTCCAGGAAGGGGGGTTACTCGTTAAAAATCGCAAAACTCAAAAAGGTCAACGAGAAAAAAGTGGAGCCACAAGAAGATAAATAAAAAGGGGGTAATCTACACATTTTATTTGTTTTATGGTGAAAATCGAATCTATACATGTTAGAGATCAGTATTTTCTCATCAATTTCAAATTTGGTCAAAATTTTACAAAGTTATAGGCGTCCTCAAAAAAACACTATATATATGATCCGCTATGTATGTAAACTCTGAATATCATGTTTATTTGATTTTATGTGCAGAATGACTTTTTCATATTCGGTGTTATAAGCTGAAAAGCAGACAAACAACGATATCTATTGAAACAAAAGATAGACGAATTGTCCTCGAGTCCTAAACAAGATTATAAAATCGTCATTTTTTCTTTTTTGATATTTGGAGACTATTATTCAAAACATAATCTATTCATACTATTCCTTAATCTTATATCTTATTTATAGCTGCTAAATTCGAATCAATTTAATTATGCTATTTATCCGCAATGTCATATTAAAGTTATTCCTTAATATTTGAAATCCGTTATGGATGATATACAAAGAAACAGCAATTTAAAACTTTATTTTCGAATATTTTATTTTTGATATAAAATATTTTCATGTTTAAAGACATTTGTCAATGTATTTGTTTATTATTTATGTTTCACTATATGAATGATCAATCGTTATCATGCTTCAGCATTTTCATCATCCATATACATGCGATAGAGAACGTTTTCAAGTTGTTCAACAATGATGTTGAAGCTGCGAAGGTGGAATTCAGATTTGCGTGTTTCGAGTTCATCAAGAAGTGGAACGATTTCGTCGCCAACTGGAATGATGATGTCTTCTTCGTGAACATCGTCGATGACTGCACTTTCAATGCGAGACTTGCAGAATTCGAGGAGATTTCTTCTCGCCTCTTTCTCGTCTTGGACACCTTCGAACATTGGTGTGAGACGGTAACCACAGCGATATTTACGACGAAGTTCACTTGATGAACCATCGAAGATGAGTTGTCCTTGACGGAGGATGAACATTCGACTTGAAACATTCTCTGCTTCTTCGAGAGAATGCGTACTGACAATTGCTGTGATTCCGAATGTTGATATCGCTTTCCAAATTTCCTGGCGTGTTGTGACATCTGTTCCTGCTGTTGGCTCATCAAGAATAACGATCTTTGGATTTCCGATTAAAGCAATAGCAATGCACAACTTTCTCTTCTGGCCGCCAGATAAAGTTCCTGCTTTCATATGTGCGCATCCTTCAAGGCAAAATGTATCAATGCAGCTGTCAATTAATTCTTGAACATGTTCGTTTCTGATTCCTCGCATAGCAGCAAATAATTCAAGATGCTTTTCAACACTGAGTTTGTCAAAGATGACGTTCTCCTGGAAGCAAATGCCAAGATGATTCTGGAGTTCACTGAAGCGTGTTGCACATTTCTTGCCAAACAACTTAAGATCACCTGAGTTGCAGTTAAGGCATCCTGTCATGCAGTTAAGAAGTGTTGATTTACCACTGCCGTTTGGACCAATTAGCATTGTGACTTCTCCAAGATTTAAGTTGAACGATACATCATTAAGAGCATGAACTCTGACACTGCCACGATATATCTTCTCGATGTGGTCAACCTCAATGAAAGGTCTGTCATCGCGTTGATTCAAATTAAGAGCTTTGAATGTGAACAAGTTCTTCCAATGCTGAAGTGAGAAAATGTGCATGAAACCAACTGGTGGGATACCGGCTGCACGAGGCATCATGATGTTGAGGAAGAAGAAAAGGAATGCATATGCAAATATCATAGCAATCGTGATTCCAAGGATGTATGAATTCGTTGCATAATGATATGCCGTTTGCATGTTTCCGAATGTTGAACTGATATTCCATGTTCTGCACGCTGCGATGTTATCAATAAACATTGTACTCGACCACTGTGGGAATATCATAAGTGACTTCACAACTTTTGGAGGAATTGCACCACTGTAAGATGCACAGTTTCCAGTTGAAAATCCAACAGCTGCGCAAACGAGTACGAAGACAGCATACTTCTTAAAACGGGATTTGATAACAATTGGAATGCAAATCGTAAACATGAGGTATTGGCAAATAACATTCAGCAAAGACATAAGGAAAACAAATAAGAAGCTTGTTCCTTGGTATGCTGAAAATTGAATTGCTGCTGCTGTGATAATGGAATAAAAGGCGATGAGAATTAAGTCCATGGCGAAGTAGACACCAACGATAGTCGTTTCGAATGCACCTGAAATCTTGAGCAAGAGATATTGCTTTGTCTCACGCAATTCAAGCATCTCATACAATGACTTGATAAAGGCAACAATAATTCCCTGGTCGATCAGCCACTCTATGAAGTAGTATCCCATCTCGAAGTATTCTTGAGAGGCCATCTTATCTGATTCAAATGTAAAGTTAGTCTCGCTGTCAGATTTAAGGAGATAACCCATGAATGAAAAATGTGGATATTTATATGGATAAAGCAAGTCTTGTGATTTGACAACAAATTCGGCTTTCAGAGCTAAATTATCCTTTGTTGGAGTCTCGATTTCAATATTTATATGTGTTTTACCTGATTTAGCCTTTTCATAGTCATCTTTATTGGTAAATACTGTTGCAGAATGATTTTTGATATCATAATAAGAAGGAATTGTTGTATCATCATATTTAATTTTGATATCGTTTGTAAACTTGTTTGATGGGTATAAATTAACATCCGCATCAATGAGCCTCAAGCTGGAACTGAATTCATCCAGCATTGGATACCAAAAAAAATGATCTGGTTGATTATTCATAAATGAATAAGGAGTATATACTCTTTCTTCATTAACATTGTATGGATTTGTTGGTATAGCCATTGTTATCAAAATGAAAAATGCTGCAAAACTTTGGAAAACCCAAAAAATTACGCTTTGCATTCTCTTACAAAGCATGATTTTGAAGAGCTTGTTGAAGATAAGTCTCTGCGATCGAGAGCTGTTTTCAACAACACTCTTTTCGTCCAGTAAACTCATATTATAATCGTTCCCCATTTATTAAAATAAAAAATAAAGTTTTTGTTTTCTTTGATCTAAATTTATCGTCCGAAAAAGCGGTTTTCAATGTAAACTGAGCCGATTTTTCAGTTTATTTTATATTTTAAATGGGAAGATTCGCACTGTTCTATAACCAATTGAAAGGTGTGATGTACAGGAAGTCACTGATGTACATAAAGACGCCTTGGGGATCCATTTTCAGTGTTTTAGTTTCTTTATTAATTGCATTAGGCCCATTCGTCCTGTACGGAATTATGGCGATATTTGCTAACATTACTACACTGGTTGGAACCAATTTCAACCAGCTAGATCCTAATAATTTGACATTTGCAAGAATCAAGAATTCAGAGTGTTCCGATGGATATTGCTATGCAGGCATTGCCGATGAACTCAAGAAGATTGCAAAAGAAGAGAATGGAATTGATTTGAAAATTGTAGATTTTGATAGCATGGTTAAATACAACAAATGGCAGTATATCTATCTGTCGAAGGATCACAACACATTGAACATTCCAATGGCATATCAAGTTAGTGTCTCCGAAAAGACAGTCTATGTCTTGCTTAACAACACAAACGATTATAACTATGATCCTGCTCTTTTGCTTGGCCGTGCGATCCATCGTGTAATCAAAGGCGAAGGCTCTGATCTTACTATTGATGTTAAGCAGAGAGTTGATGCGATGCAAGCAGATGACTTTGATATCAACAATGTCATTTTTGTAATGGTCATATTTGCTCTTATATCTGTGAGCTTTATCATGCTTGAAGCTAAGATGTTTATGATAGTTAATCAAGACCTGAAGAGCCAACTTCGTCAGTACATGGTATCATGTGGATTAAGCAGATTAGCGTTCTGGCTTGGAAACTTTTTCATCGACTTCATCATCATTTTGGTCTTTTCTCTTGTCGTTTATCTTGTCTATGCATTCAGTGGCGTCAAAGTTTATAGATATAATCCTTTCTTAATTCTTATTTTCCACCTTATTGGATCAGTCACATCACTTTCATTCACTTATTTCATTGCTTGCTTGCTTCCACATGGTTATATTTCTCAGATATTGTTCGTCCTTGTAAGTGCCCTCCTTATAGTTCCATTTGCAGTATCTCCTCTATTCATTAAGAATAAGGAAAAACGCGAGCTTATTATAGCACTTGGTGGACTTGCAAACCCATTCTTGCCATATTTCACAATATTTAACACAATTCTTAATGCTATTGCGCCATATATCGCTTCAAAGATGCCAATCCCGAAGGGAATCAAATTCTTCAATAATACTAACCAATACCTTGTCGTCATCATTCCATGTCTGAACATCCCACTTTGGGGACTTTTCATTTTGCTTTGCGAAGTTATCGTTCGTGGAACGAAGAAGTTCCTTGCCGAGAGCGAGTGGACGTCAAACAGCTCAGGCTTCGAAGCCGACCGCCTTAAGCAGCGTCGCACAACAGAGGCGATCCAAATGGAGGAACATGTCTACGATGAAGGCAACAACGAAGACTATGCCATCAAGATTCTTAAAGCATCCAAGATGTTCCGTGACTCGAATGGCAATCCTATCTATGCCGTCAACCAAGTTGGTCTTGGCATCAAGCGTGGTTCACTTTTTGGCTTCCTCGGTTCCAACGGTGCCGGCAAGACCACACTTATGAAGATGATTCTTCGTGAAGTCCCAATCTCTCATGGCAATATCTATGTCAATGGTGTCGACATCACACAGGACTTTGATCCAACATGCATCGCTATCTGTCCACAGTTCGATGATCACCTCACAGAAACTATGACTGGGCGCCAGAACATGCGATTCTTCTGCAGATTGTTCAACTACAGCTCACAGGAGGCAGAGTCTA
>JALKBU010000662.1:0-28864 GCA_023091735.1 Trichomonas tenax | reverse complement strand
GGATGCATCTCTACTAGATCACCAGGTCATCCTTCACTATGAGGCCACAACTACTCATAATGAAGTCTTCTTTGGCTTCCAACATTGAGTTCAATCCATTTCAACCTATTGACACTTTTCCATTTTTCCCGCACAATCAAGTCACTTTCCTTTATTTTGACATCTTGACTTTACATGCCAAAAATAAGTTACATGTCAGAAAAGCACGTTGTTCTATTTTGTCCCAGTCCCGAAATTAGTGGATTTTTGAAAATATGGGCGAATTGAAATATTAGAAAGGTTTTAAATTTGGAAAAAGATTATTTATTGATAGGATAAATGTAATTATCATTCAAAATTTGAATAACATACTCTTTAAAAAAATTCAAAATCGAAAAGTGTAAATGAAAATAAAGAGGCAATTCTAATAATGAGAGATAAAGAAGTAATGTTTAAAAGAATCAGAGGCAAAATAAGATGGTGGAATAAAATTAATAGAACGATTTTTTCGTTAACGGAGACTCAGGCCTAGAGCCTGAAGAGTAGGGTCGTGCAGACCTCAGTGGCACCGCCAGTGTCGAAGACTGCGAATCATGCACTGGGACACCAAGTATAACATCTAAGTATCGTGAAGGCTGCGCATGCCTTCACGCACTTTCGAAGCTCTGTCTAGATGACTCATTGCAAAATGACACTTTTTGTAAACTGTGCCAACTCTATTTTTGACAAAACTGACACTTTATAACATTTACATGACATTTTTGACACCTTACAAAAACACGTTAGTAAGATTTGTCCAGCACTCATTCTTTTTCGGTGGATGATTTTACAGGGGTGGGTTTGGGAGGGGCAAAGCCCCTCCCAATAGAACCGAGCGTTCCGCAAAGCAGCACGAGAGGAAAATTTGCGTATTGAGTAAAAAATAACGTACTTTGCGTATAACCTCCGCATGCTTAGTATAACATTTTGCAAAAATTTGAAATTATAACACTTTTTTTTCTACCGGTCAAAATTTTCAATGGAGAAAACTTATAAAGTTATCCTCCTTGGAGATGCCGGTGTTGGGAAGACGTCTGTATGCTACAGGAAGCTATACGGAAAGTTTCGCCAAGAAAAACCGACAATTGGAATTGGAAATAGCAAAATCATCATAAAACTCGAGAATAGCAATGTAGAATTGAATATCTGGGACACAGCTGGACAGGAGGAGTATCATTCTATCGCTCCTTTATATATAAAAAGCGCATTATGCGTGATTATCGTTGCATCGCTTTTCGATTCTTCTTCAATTGAGCATATATCGAGATGGAATCAGCAGGCAATAAACTATGCGAAAAATACACCGATAATTATCACGATAAATAAAATTGACATCGACGCTGAACCACCAGCGAGCATAAATGAGATAAACAGTATGTTGCTGGAGAGATTTAACCACGTTTACTTTTGCTCAGCTAAGACTGGAAGTGGAATTGATGAAATATTTTCTGAAGCGGCAAGACTCGCAATAATGACAGACGAACACTGCAAAACGTTATTGTCATTGAACAGAAATCATCATTACTTTTGTTGTTAGATAATTTTTTTATTTACAAATTCAAATTATGAATTAATCATCGAAATATATTCAGAAGCTTCAGAATTTGGTTCAGTAGATGATTTAGCCAAGTTTATGACAATATATTATTTATGATTTTTTTATTGTTGCTGTTTGTTTATGTTTTACTATCCACATATTGTATTTGCCAGAATATATATGGTTATAGAGTGTTATGAAGTTTGAAATTTCATTACATGATTTTACTTCATGTATGATATTGTTTTACCATTAGATATGTATTATTTTATTATAGAATGAATTGTATGTATTTATGATCAATCTACTTTAATTTTAAATATTAAATTTTTTTCATGTAATGCATATTTGAATCGTGTAATATTGAAAAATCAATTAAATATCTTTTGGAAGAAATATGTTATAGAATTAGAGAATTAAATCTAATTATAGGATGAATATCAACAGAAATTAGAGTGAAAACATAAAATTTTGATCTTTTTTGGTTGGAGATAGTTTCTATAGCTAATTTCTATGCTATGCATAAAGTCAGTTTTGAAATCTTTAATTGAATAAAATTAACCTTAACGTAAGTTTTCATTTTTTATTGATTTTATATTTCCAACTTTTTATTGAAACTGGAAAAATCATGGGATGGAATAATATGGAGTCGATATTATCCCTCAGATCAGACAGGATACACACTATATGAAGGAATTGTTCTATGTGTTGCTAGTCAAACAAGAATTGTTAACTGAAGATTCCAGAATAACAATTCACCGAATTCTTTGGTATACGGTAGAACAAACTCAGTTTCTTTTGTTAGCGGATGCGTGTTCAGTCATAATATTTGCAAAAATTTTGGAGATATGGATTCAATTTCAAATCTTAACTTTACGAACTCCAAAGTTCTCAAATATGACATGTTTTGTCCTTTGATGAGTTTCACGAAGGTTAAAACATGTATGAACATGAATATCAAATATGTTCATGTGAATTTCATCCTATTTTCATCCTTTGTTTTTATTTTGTTATAAAAACATCTTTTAAGCCCTTCTATAGTTTAAATAAAAAAGCATTAAAATTATTTATCAATAATTTACTAAATAATTATTTGATTGACATATTATATACAAATAATATTAAATAAATGTAAAGCACCACTGGTCTAATGGTAGAATTTCACCTTGCCAAGGTGGGGGTCCGGGTTCGATTCCCGGGCGGTGCAATACTTTTCCTTTTTTTGTATGTGGTAAAAATAAAAGTGATAAAATGGGAAATGCTCTCTCTTTAAACTTTCAACCGATTTCAAAAGCAGATTGATTGGACGTTGAAGATATAATGGATCAGGATATTCCACCTGAATTGCAAGAATATTATCATTTAACTTTAACATTATGAGATTGGGAGAATAATGAGAAAACAATCGAAGAAATGGTTGAATTAGTGATTTATTATATAAATAACAATCATATCCATTTTCCATACATGACCAAATTTATTAAAGATATCATCAATGGAAGGAAAAGAATTCGAAAAATACAATTCTCTTATCAATAAACATGAAAAGCATTATGATCCTGATGATGATAGTAATGATGAAGAATCTAATGAACCCAAAACACAGGGAAAAAGTGATGAGGTTTATGATATTCTATTGAAAGATGATGAAGAAAAATATAAAGAAAATTACGATGAATGCACGAAATTTTTAGATCAAACAATATGGCATTGTATATTATTTGGATCTGCTAATATATTCAAAATCCTTTTTCTCAACTTTTACGACAAAATATGTAATCTTGAATATATTGAAGAAGCTGCAATTGATGTTGCATGAAGCAGGTCTTGTTTTTAATCACTGTTTAAATTACTCATTTAAATACAATAGAATTGAGATGGAGTTTTGGCTCATTCTATTGTATTGAAGTTCCTAGTCCAGTCTTAGCATTAAAGAGTGGATATGTTCCAGGATTTTATGCCATTATTGGAACCGATATTAATTCACATTTCGATATTGAAATTGAATTCTTTTTAATGCCACAACCTATCGTTGAATCGTGCTTAACAAATGCACTTTGTTATTGCCCAACTTATGTAGTCAAATATCTGTTAAATCTTGGTGTAGCTCTGAGATTAGAATGCAACAAGTTTCTGGGTATGAAAAAAATGGTCTTTATCGCCTCTCGAAATAGCTTTAGAATGTTAAAGAACAGATGCTGCTAAGATTCTCATTAATAGCAGCGCAGATTTAACAAAGCAATATTCAATTGGTGAGTGGGAATCAACACCTTTTGTTCGTACAATCAACTATCGAAATATGGATATTTTCAATATTTTCATTGAACGAAACTTCGATGTGGATGAAATTGTAAGTCCATTTAACGAAACTCTTCTCATGAGAGCTGTTCAAAGGAATGAATACGGCATGGCTGAAATTCTTATCTCTAAAGGTGCCGATGTTAACATTAATGTTGTTAGCACAAATTCCTGAACATTATGTGCATTGATTTGTGCAATAAAAGAAAATAATAAAGGGATTTTAGAATTGTTATTCAACAATGGTGCTGATCCTAATATAATTGCATATGACAAAGACAGGGACATCGAATTAACTCCTTTATCATTCTGTATTAAAGAAGGAAAAACAGAGTTTCAAGAAATTCTTATTTCGAGAGGCGCAAAAGGAAAATGGCAAATTCTGCAATTCAAGAAATCAATAAGATTCTAATGAGAGATGATATTTAGCAATTTGCAATGAAATGAAACGATGACTCAGAGACTTTTGATCAAAATGTCAGACAGTGTATTTCATACGGATCTGTTGATATATTTGCATTCCTCCTTTTAAATTATTACGATAAAATAACAAGAATTGATGACATAGAAGAAGATGCAATTTGTGGTGGAAACATGGATAAATTAGCAACTGCATGAAATGGATTTTAAATTAATTTTAGGCACTGTTTAAATTATGCATTCATATATTATAGAATGGAGATAGCATATTGGCTTATAGAGAATCTGAAATTCCTAGTCCTGCCCTCGCATTAAGGAGTGGATGTATTCCGGGATTTATATTTTCAATTAAGAATGGTTCAAACATTAATATGCATTACGAAGTAGAAATTGAAAATTGTTTAATATATCAATATCAATTAATTGAAACATGTTTAACAGTTGCACTGTGTTGTTGCCCAATCTCTGTTATAGAATATTTAATAAATAATGGTACAGATCCCAATTTAGAATGCTACAGTATTTTCAACAATAGAAAATGGAATATTTCACCTCTCGAAATAACTTTAGAATGTCAAAGAACATATGCGGCTGAATTTCTTATTTATCATAGAGCAGATTTAACAAATAAATATTCAACTGGCATGTGAGAATCAACACCTTTTGTTCACGCAATATAATATTCTAATTATCATATTTTCCATAACTTCCTACAACAAAACCGTGATGTGAATGAAATCATAAGTCAATATAACGAAACTCTCTTTATGAGAGCTGTTCAAAAGAAAATGCCTCTCATGGTTGAAACACTCATCTCTAAAGGCGGGGACATTAACGTTGTCAGCACAAGCCCAAGAACATTGTGTGCATTGATCTGTGCAATAAAAGAAAATGATAAAAAAATGTTTGAATTGTTACTAAATTATGGCGCCGATCCTAATATAGTTTTACATGATAGAGATATGGATGTAGAATTCACGCCTTTCTCGGGCTGCATTAAAGAAGGAAAAACAAAGTTTCAAAAAATGCTCACTGAGAGAAATGCAAAAGAACATTGGATTGAGAACGCACGGAAAACAAGAAAGACAGCTGAAATTTAAACATATTTTAAAAGATTCCAATCCACAGAAGAAAAAAGATTCACAAATCTCGAATTTAAGTAAACTCGAGCTCAAATTGAATGGCGCAACTTCAGTATTCCAACAGTGTCAATTCCATCGCCTAAACACATCCTAACTTACATCAACGCTGCTTCTCAGTGGGAAAGAATTGAACATGGGATACCAAATTTTGCAATGATGATACCAAGAATCACTTTCCAAAAATCAGGTGTTCAATTTTTCTAACACTTTAAGGTTCTCTAATGGACTTCAGCGACTCGTGAGAAGCCTAGCGAAGGCCTGTCATACAAAATAGCTCGCAGCAAATGTTATTGCCGAACTTTCAAAAATATCGATTTTTAGTGGGTGTAATAAGCTTATTCACTTTATCTGATTTGCAAAAACCGTTAGTATTTTTAATGGAAGTCTCCATTTGATGAAAGGGTTCTCTTTGTATTCCATCAAAATTTAAGGACCTGACTTCTATACCAGATTACTCTTGACCAGAAACTAAACTCCATTCTTAATATTTGAGTCATTCCAATATTAGATATTGTTATTTCTTTTGCCTATTTTAAAAAGAAGCATACATTCCATTTCTCCCATGACTCTACTCTTAATGTTGTTATATAAATTGTTGTTTTAATAAAAATACACCCCGAAAAATAGATTTTTTATATATTTCAAGGTTAAAAACCGCGGGAGAATTTTTAAATTTTAAAATTCTCAAAATTCAATGTGTAACGATTTTTTAAATTCCCTCATGATTTTGGAATAAAATCTAAAAGTGGCTCTTTAAGATTTTTGGAAATTCTCGCTATATAACATGTTTTAAGTCTATATATGGTTGTTGCAAAAATCGCCAACCTGAAAGAAAATTTCGAAATCTTTTTCTAGTGAAGGAATTTCTACTATAGAGTTCCTCAGCATTAAATGCTCAATATGTCCTATATTTCTACCGTTCAAAGTTCCTCCAAATCCTTTTAGAAGACATTGTCGAGAGGTTTTAAACGTCAAATGGAATATTCCCTCACGATTTTGGGATATAATCAAAAAGAGATTTTTCAGAAAATTTTAGAAATTCATATTCTACATCATGTTCTAAATCTATTCATGCAATAATACCGAAAGTTGTCTCTAGTGTAAACTATTCAATTATAATAAGGGGTGTGTAAATTATTATAGGGATTTTTAAATAATGATTGATGATACATTTTCTACACAAAAAACATTTATTCTTTCACAGAATTCTCCGTTTCGCATTTCCATGCCGAACTACATCAAAATAGAGCAGTTCACTCTCATCGATGATCACCCAGAATTCAATGGACAAAGATTAATTATTTATGTTACAATAGACACTGTTTCTAAATCTGGCAAGCAATTGGATACGAAAACTCCTATATCTTCATTCATTATCGGCAAAGATTTCGAACAATCAGCAAATATAATTTTAAGTCCAAAAGATAATGCAACAGTTACAGTCGAGGGACTTGATATTCCTATTCAGGTTCTATATTCTGAGTATGATAATCAGTGATTCTCAAATATATTTTTGTTAATAATAAATGTTGTCATTAGCTTTTAAATATTACACCTCTAAGTGTTCATACATCCATAGAATTGATTCATTAAACATGTACCATTATTTGATAAATAACAATGTAATCTTCGAATTCCAGTCATTATGCTAATTGATATGTATTATATTTTCTAACAGTAAGATCTATAAAGAAAAATTAACTACTTTATCATTGATTATTTAAATTTTATGTGTTTGAGTTTGCATATTTGGATAAAATGTGAATATTTGATATGATTTAATGGTGCAAATAGACCTTTCATAAGCTTTATACGATATTGCAATGTAGTGGTATTAATAATAGTAACAATATTTCAATATTTATCAACATTTTGAAAACATATATCTCTTGATTCTATAGTGAGTATTCAGTAGTACTACATGTGAATTACATATTAGCAAAGCACAAGGTTCATCCAATCAATATAAATAAAATCGATAAAAGATGATCGTATAAATATCATTATATTTCTATTAGCACACTACTAAACGATATATAATGCGATAATATAGCATATTTATTGAAAGATACAATACTATACAGTATGTAATTATCAAAATCAAATTCAAAAAACTTTCTGCCCATTGAGAAACTAGTTCAAACTTGATAAATAGATCCTCCACACATAGAAAATGACTATGTTGAAATATGTGTTGAAAAACTTTCTGCCAATACCGAAAATAGCAATCGAGAACTTCTAAAAATATTCAAAAATAATGGCAACGCTTGAAGATAACAGAGCAAAGCTTGCTGAGGCAGATACAGCGTTGGATGTCTTAGAGGGAATGATTGGACAAATGGTAACGAATGCAGATAACATCAACACAGAATTAAAAGAGCAAAATGCTATGATCGATAAAACGAATGATAAGATGGACAAAACTGATGATAGCTTAGTAGATGCTACAAAGAAAGTCGAGAAAATCGGATCTGAAAAGCTCTCATGGCCAGCATTCATTGTTTTGGCTCTTGAAGTCATTGCTATAGTTATTATATTTGTTGTTTGATCAATAAACTATTTACTATACATAATAAGAATTACTATTTCTTTATAACACACATATGTAGTAAGATATATAAACATTTTGTTCAAACCATGAGTTTACTGATCAATTATCTGATGATTCGATTTAGCAGATACATGCCTTTATATTGTAACAAACGAAATCACGAATGAAGTGATTTTGGAAAATTTGTCAAAGATTTTATAATTTGATATAAAACTTTGTAAATATTTTACATGTCAAAATAGGATCGAGTAGTATTTAAAGAATACCTGCATTACTAAACAAATATAATGCATCTCTGCTTTAATAATTCTTGTTAAGAATACATAATAGAATAATTTTTGGAATTTCAATATAAAAATATTCAAAACCAGACTTTGACATTCTTCAGGTATATTTCAAATTGATAGTTATCCTTTACGTCAATAAGAGAAAGATACTAGTTTAATGATATTGTTAATATGAAAGCTAAAAAAACAATTTAAATAGAACAAATAAACAACTGAGGGGATTACTCAACATATTCATCATATTCACGTCCATCATCCACTTGATCAGCTCCATGCCTTTCTTGATCCTCAAGTTGAAGCTTTTCAATATCAAGGTCTTTAATTAGTAGTGGAGATTCATAACATGAAAGGCGTTCATTGCCTTCTCTGAATATAACTCTTAATGTATAATCACCAACAGGCATTGTCTGCGGGAGTGGTATCTGCACACCGTAAACTAACTGTGAGAATGACGCAGGACAGATAAGAATACCTGGTCTACATAATGGATCTAACATACGAACGAATGGAATTCTTGAATTTCCGATTTGTACTTCTAAATACGGTTCCTCAACTTTGTGATTAAGTTCTGCGACAATTCGTAAAATAACTGAAATTCCTCGAGCATCGCCTGGATGTTGAACTTCGTATTTCTTTATTGTGAAATATTGTTTGGTCTGTGTTGGGCATTGCTGATACGTCGACTTCCCCTTAGCAGGAAAATCCTTCATCCCAAGCAAAAAGAGAAGAGAAATCATACTATTGGCACTTTTAAGGATTTGTCAAAATTTGTCGTGTAAAGTTTTAAACCAATTGAATGAAAATTATTTGTTCATTAGAGTAACTGTTTTCATTGACATTTATTGGGGGTTTGTACAAAGGTTGTATTTGACATTTTGACATGTAAAATTAAGATATTCTTTTGCACAAATCACATTACTGGATCATATAATCAAAAAATTAACCCATAATAAATGCTTGAAACATGTAATGCAATGCTATAGATGTGGAATGCAGATAAAAGGGTTGGAATTGGTTTAAAATTTTGGAACATTTTGAATTTTTGCTTGAAATTTTTTATTTATATCTGATATGTAGTTGTTGGCATGAGTCAAAAATTTTTATTGAAATTAAAAAAAATGACACAATTTTTGTCAGAAGTTTCTTTACAAAACAAGTTCAAATTATCAACCAAAAATACAAAAATATCATTATATGGGATATGGAGATCAAAAATACATCGAAAATGATGTCAAAATCCTAATTCAACAGGTAAGTGTTCGGACAATTAAATTGAATTATTTACGTGTATTCAGCATTTTTTTCCAAAAATCGAATGAACGCAAGTCGTGGTTATCTGTCGCGGCCAGCATTTACTGTAGCTATCCCTGATAGGACACAGTATAGTGGTCCTGCTGTCGATGTTTCTCTATTCCCTAAATATACTCCAAAAACAGAAAATCTTCAGCCAAAATTCAATTACAGCACGCTTAAGCAGATGCTCAAGAGCAGTGCAAACGAAACATCTGTTGTTCCTTTTAAATTTACGTTTAAATTACGAAATCAAATTCAAAAACCAATAAATCCTGTTTATTGCAAGGACCCAATGAATAGCTTCCCGAATCTGTATAAGAATAAGTACCAGGTTGTCCCATATTTCACTCCTTTCAGGTACAATTCCGAGTATCCTCCATCGAAAGATGTTTACTGAATCGAACATGTATAAAGTTGGGCACAGCTCTTGAATACTCTGCTTATTTATATAACGTTCTTATATGATATTTCTTTATATTGTTTTACAACGCTTCTGACCTTTTGATGTTCGTTATTTTATCGTCGCAAATCTTATGTTTGAATAAAAGATTCTATTTTCTTAAAAACATTTAACACAAATTATATTTCGAAAAAATGAGGGCATAACAATACTAAATTATTTGCAAACAAAATTTTAAACAATTTGTCAAACACACAAGGAATAAAATCCAAAAAAAATAGAAAAAGAAAATAATATTAGTTATTGTTCAACCAAAATAGCAGCTTTGATTTCTGTAGTGTAATTGGATAACAACATCATTGACCTATCGAGCTGTGTTGAAGAAATTTGAATATCATTTTCCAAATCTTCGCGTAAGAGTTGTAATTTTTTGACTTCTTTGTCATATTGAGTCTTCTGTTCTTGGATTGATCGTAATTTCTTTTCATGGTCTATTAATCTTTGCTTGTTATCTCTCCCTTTTGTCATAGTGCTTTCTATTGAGTAAACGCTCATTGTTTCTTCGAGATTCTTTATTGAATCTTTCTTCGCTCCTACAATGTCTTTAATGATTCTAAATGCATTTTGACGCTTTTGATATTTTTGATCAGCAACTGCCAATTCATTTTGAGCCGCATCGTAATCATGTTGTGCAGTCTCTAATTTCTTGTTTGTTTCCTCAATATCGGATTGGAACTTCGCTATTTCTTCCTTAATTTGTTCAAAATCTTGCGCTAAATCTTCTTTTTGATTTTTATCTTTCGAAATGGTATCTTCGTAAAAGTTTATACTTGTTTTAATCGCATTTAATTTCGAATTGTTTGAATAATTTTGTCTATCATATTTTTTGTTTAATTGTTCAAGGGTGGAGGTTAATTTCGCCAATTCGTTGATTTTATTGTTCATTTCAGTCTGTAATTTTGTATTAGATGCATTTAATTTGGCATCTGAAATATTTTTCTTGATAACTTGGAACTTTTTCGCAGTATTTTCCTCATTTATCTCGATTTCTTTCTTTCTCTCAGCGATTGTTCGCTTCAATTCCTTCTGTCGAGCTCTGGCTTGTAACAGCCTCTCATTGGCTTCTTTCAACGACATTAATAATGAATCTTAAAACTTTTGGACATTGTTTTACTGTGTCTCAAAATTCATCGTTTCATATACAAACTCGTTTGATCAAGTAATATTTTTTTGATCTAAATCAATAGTTCTCTAAATTTTGTTTCTTCAATAGCACTCTTCTTTTAGAGACCATAAAACATAACTTTGGTATTTACAACACTGGAAATTCAAAAAAACGAATAAGAAATTTGCCTAAAATAATATTGATTTTTTTTAAATTTTAAAAAAAGTGATTCTAAAACTTGATAATTCACTAAACTAATACCATGAAACTAAAACATTTTAATAAAATTACTAATTTATCTAAATGGACTTTATAAATATCGAATATTCATCGAAATTTCAATAAGATTTTGCTTAAGCAGTTAAAATTTACTATGTTTGCACAATTGTCTATAATATGTACATCACATCCAGCAGAAATGATTACGAGAAAATGTTTATTCTAGCGATCAGATTTCAAAATTTTAATGAAATTTTAAAATCTGTCTTTCGCTTATATGATCAAAAGTAGAGTCCATATACAGCTTATCTATACTCAACACATAACAAAGTAAATACATATATATTAATTCAAAATCGAAGATTTTAGATATTGTTCGGTAATTGATTAATCTCATCTACAGTAGACAAAGATAGAAATTACATTGATAGGCTAGGTTTACGATGATATATTTTTACAATTGTTTTATAAATCTATTTGGCGTAGCAAGAGTGGGTCTGTAAAATAACAAATCGAAATGTACAAAGATAAGATTTGCAAATTGTTGTTGAAAACGATATTTACAGATTTGATTTTCGTATTTTTGCAAAATTCGTTAGGAAATCAACGGTGATATCATAGCTGTTGCCATTAAAACGACAAATGAAATAATGCAATTGTCATAGATTCATTCCACATCCAAAAAACAAAATGAAAAACAAAAAATTTTGTCACTTTTCTCAAACTTTACAAAAACGGTTTTATTCGTTAACAAAAGATAATTTAAAAAATATGAGACGCTCGGGAAATCCAAGGGTTAACCCTGGAACATTTTCCGACCTATTTGAGTCTACAGCGAAGGCTTCACTGCGTCGCGGCCAATTGGCGCGTTCACCACGCCGCCTGCCGCCGCTTGAGCCCGAAGGTAGCAATAATTCATCAAATGCAACATTGCCACAGGAACAAGATCCTAACACAGAACAATCGACAAACGATTTACCAGTACCAGAGGAAACTAATTTCCCAAACATTTCGACTTACGAAAACGCACGTGCTGGATTTGCTCTGCAATCTGATGAACCTCCACCAGCAGAGCCTCTTCCACCGGGTCCATACGGTACTTCACCACAATCTATTCTCCCGAAGGTCCAAATTCCATTTATTACACCTCCAGGAGTCACTCCAAGATCGATCGAAGTCGAACGTCTGAAGAGATTATATCAATCTATGGATATCACACAACTTCTCAGTGATCGCGGAATCAATTACGCTCAAGAAATTATGTTCGTTCCTAATGAATCTACATTCAAGCCAATCTTCCAGTTGTGGTCTTTCGATGATGATTCATTCGATTGCCGCACTGTCGAAAACTACCTCGAAATCGGTAAGGATGAGCACGGCAAACAGGCTGGAATTCCGTGCCACGTTTTTACATCGAATGGACTTAAGTGGGCTGATGCTATTGCTTGGGAATACAACTACGACAAGCACCTCTGGCGTGTTACATTTCCAAATCACGAGCAGGACGAGGAATGGGTTCCACGTTTGAGATTATTGTTTGTTGCTGAAGATCCACGCGTTTTCGCTGACCGTATCGCCAACGCTGTTAACGAGCGTCGTCGTGCTGAGTCATGGATTCGTTTCCGCTTCTATGTTGAAAATATGTCGAATCGCGCTATGCTAAACATCCCAGAAGATGCTGTCAAGGCAATCACAAAGATGATTCCTTCACCAAGAATCAAAATCGAACTTCCAATCGAGAAATTCATGGAGGAAGCACAAATCAACTACAAATACGCATTCAACGTTCATTCTTTCATGTCGCAGATGAAGAACGATCCGCTCTACGCTCGTACACTTGGTCTCTTCGATCTCTCTAAAGAGGAAGAGCCAAAACCAAAGCAATATCAGACAACCAGCGAATTCCAGAAGCATCGCGAACAATTCGCTTTCCACTCACTCTACACAAAGGACTGCATCTTCACAGCCCTCATGAAGACAAGAGCTTCATGCCTCGACGTTGCAAACACAGAATTACTCGTTCTTCGTTCAAACAAGTCTTTCCACCTCGAAGAATTCCAGCAGACACAGGCGCAAATCATCACAAAGACAAAGCGCTTCCTTACAGAGGATTGGGTTCCACAGTTGGGTCGTGAACTTCGTGCTGCTCTTTCTAACGTTTCTAAGGGTTGGTTCAACCTCGAAGAAACAGACAGAGAAGTCTACAACATGTCAAAGTTCTCCAACTTCATGGTTCTCGTCTCCTGCATGATGATCGATGCTGCAAGAACATGCGTTTTGAACAACTTCCAGAGATTCGATGATTTCATTCAGGATCTTTCTCCAATCAATGTTGATGTCAAGACACCAACAGAAGTCATTGGAAACTACAACAAGGAATCAACAGGTGCCATGATCATGCCACTCTTCGAAATCGATATGACAATCGAAAACAACAACGAAATCTGCTACGGTATCGATCCAAACCTCTTCCGCACAGCTTGCATCCAGATCTTCTCATCAATCGTCGATTCTGTCCGCAGCATTCCAATCATCGAGCCACGTGTCCTTCCAGACATGTTCAGAAACGTCAACCTCACACTCTCTACAATCAACGATGACGAAAAGGAACTCGTCGAGCACAGAGAAAGAGTTGTCAAGAGAATCAATGAAGCTATCGATTATCTTCAGAAGTACATCGACACATACAAGCCATACGTCGAGTTCATCCAGCTCGATACGAACAAGTATGCTGAGCAGTTATCAACAGATCAGCCAACACTCGATCAGTGCCGCGATATCATCAAGCAGCAGCAGAAGGCCATTGACGAGATCTACGTCAATGTCCCGAAGCGCGAAATCGTCGGCATCTTCGCTGTCAACGTTACAACAGTTCGTGCTTATCTCATCCAGAAGCACCACAAGCTCATCAAGATCGTTCTTGATTACGTTTCAAAGACAGCTAAGGGCTTGTTCAAGAAGTTCAGAGAAGAGTACAGAGTTATCGATTCTAAGATCACATCTCCACCAACAAAGATCGAAGAACTCGATGCTCAGAAGAAGTACATCGAAACAGTTCCAGGTCTCACAGAGAAGCTCCACGCTAGAGTTATGGATGCTATGAGATACTACGACTTCATCGATGAGTACTACCATCCAATCTCTCAGGATGATTTCGAACTCAAATGGGAGTGCTTCGGTCACTCAAGACACTGCGCATTCCTCATCGAGAAGTCCAAGGCCATTCTCGAAGGCTTCTTCATCAAGTTCGAGCAGGATCTCGAGTCCGCCCAGGAGAAGTTCGAAGGCGATCTCGATAAGCTCAGCAGAGAAGTTTCCGAAGTTTCCAAGTATTCCGATGTCAACAACTCCGAGCAGTACGCTACAGAAATCAGACGCATCGCCAAGGCTATCGAAGCCGCTGAAGCTAACGTCAAGACATTCAACTCCCGTCAGACAATCTTCGGCAAGGAACAGACAGATTATACACGCGTCGCTGACCTCAGGCGCACATTCGATCCATTCTCTGTTCTTTGGCTTGCCGTCGATCAGTGGATCAAGCTTCGCAACTCCATCAAAGAGAAGCCAATCATTCAGCTCAACGCTGAACAGATCACAAAGGATTTGCAGACAATCTATCAGTCATTGCACAAGTCCACAAAGAACTTCAGAAATGGCCCAACAAGTGTTCTTCAAATCTCTACCGAGCTTAAGCAAGAGTGTAACGAAATGAAGGATCACATCCCATTACTCACTGCACTTCTCAACCCAGGTATGAAGCAGCGCCACTGGCAGAAGCTTTCCGAGGAAATCGGTTTCGAATTCGCACTCGATGATGAAATCACACTCAACGATGCTCTCGAGCTTAAGCTTGAGGACAAGATTGATGTCGTTTCCGAAGTCGTCGGTGTAGCTTCCAAGGAATACTCCATCGAAACAGCCCTCCAGAAGATGTACAGCGAGTGGGAAGAAGTCGTCCTCGACATTTCTCCATACAAGGACACAGGTACATACGTCTTGAAGGGATCCGATGATATCATCCAGAAACTCGATGATGATATGGTTATGACAAACACAATGGAATTCTCTCCATACAAAAAACCATTCGAAGAGCGTCTCAACAGATGGGAAGCCACACTCAAGCTCATCACATACGTTATCGAAGAATGGCTCGAGTGCCAGCGTGCATGGCTCGCTTTGGAACCAATTTTCTCATCTCCAGATATCAGAAAGCAGCTTCCAACAGAATCCGAGCGATTCTCCACTGTCGATAAGACATGGCGTAAGATATTGGACAATGCTTACAGAACACCACAGGCTCTCAAGTTCTGCCCAAGCGACAAGCTCTTGGAAGACTTCAAGCACAACAACAAGTTGCTCGGACACGTTCAGAGAGGTCTTAACGACTATCTCGAATCTAAGAGAGTTGCATTCCCAAGATTCTACTTCCTTTCCAACGACGAGCTTCTCTCCATCCTTTCCCAGACAAAGGATCCAACAGCTGTCCAGAGGCACTTGAGAAGGTGCTTCGAGAACATTGGTTCTCTCACATTCGAGAAGGACTTGAAGATGACAGAAATGAACTCCTGCGAAAACGAGAAGGTTCCATTCATCAGAGGTATCTATCCAGAAGGCAATGTCGAGCACTGGCTTTTGGAGATCGAGTCTTTGATGAGAGAGACACTCAGAGATGTCATGAAGAAGGCCGTCGAGCAGTATCCAAAGATCCCACGTACAGAGTGGGTTCTCAACTGGCCGAACCAGATCGTCCTCGCCGGTGCTATGATCTACTGGACAAAGCATGTCGAGGAAGCCATCAAGCGCCACGCCGTCAAGGAATTGCTCGATGCTCTTAACGTTCAGATGATTGAACTTACAAAGCTTGTCAGAGTTACAACAGACTTCTTGGCTCTCAGAACACTTTCTTGCCTTATCGTTCTTGATGTACACGCTCACGATGTCGTCGAGAAGCTCGTCGAAGTTGATGTTGATTCTATCGATGCCTTCGAGTGGATGTCTCAGTTAAGATACTACTGGGAGAACGATGCAGTCTTGATCAGGATGATGACATACGAAGTCGAGTACGGTTACGAGTATCTCGGTAACACATCCAGACTCGTTATCACACCACTCACAGATAGATGCTATCTCACACTCACATCTGCCTTGCAGATGAACATGGGTGGTGCTCCACAGGGCCCGGCCGGTACAGGTAAGACAGAGACAACAAAGGACCTTGCTAAGGCTGTCGCTTTCCAGTGCGTCGTTTACAACTGCTCTGAAACTGTCGACTACCTTCAGATGGGTGTCTTCTTGACAGGTCTCGCATCATGTGGTGCTTGGGCTTGCTTCGATGAGTTTAACAGAATTTACGTCGAAGTTCTTTCTGTTATTGCTCAACAGATCACAACAATCCAGAACGCCATTCAGGCCAACTTGAAGGTCTTCAGATTCGAAAACAGAGATGTCAAGCTTTCTCCAAGATGTGCTGTCTTCATCACAATGAACCCAGGTTACGCTGGTCGTACAGAACTTCCAGATAACCTCAAGGCACTCTTCAGACCAGTCGCTATGATGGTTCCAGATTACAGAATGATTGCAGAAATCAAGCTCTACTCATTCGGTTTCACAGAGGCTCGTCCACTTTCCGAGAAGATCGTCGCTACATTCAGACTTTCTTCCGAGCAGCTTTCATCTCAGCGCCACTACGACTTTGGTATGCGTGCTGTCAACACTGTCATTCAGACAGCTGGTAACCTCAGAAGATTGCAGCCAGACATGCCAGAAGCTCTCATCGTCTTAAGAGCTATTAAGGATGTTAACGTTCCAAAGTTCCTTGTCAACGACTTGGTTCTTTTCAACGATATCATCTCCGATCTTTTCCCAGGTGTCAAGGAGCGCACACTCGACTATACACAGCTCATCGATGCAATCAACATATGCGCTAAGAAGATGAAGCTCCAAGTCAACGACTTGTTCATCACAAAGATCAGACAACTTCACGAAACATTCGCTGTCAGATGGGGTGTTATGCTTGTCGGCCCAACAGGTGCTGGTAAGACTCAGGTCTTCAAGACACTTGCTGCTGCTTGCACAATGCTTAACCCAACAAATCCAACATTCAAGAAGACTCACTACCACATCCTCAACCCGAAATCAATAACAATGGGTCAGTTGTTCGGTGAGTTCGATATGACAACACACGAATGGACAAACGGTGTTCTTTCTGAGATCATCAAGCAGTGCTCTGAAGATGAGACACCAGATAATCAGTGGATCGTTCTCGATGGTCCAGTTGATGCCCTTTGGATCGAAAACATGAACACAGTTCTTGATGATAACAAGAAGCTTTGCTTGTCATCATCCGCTGTCATCAACTTCACAGATCGCATGATGATGCTTTTCGAAGTCGAAGATCTTGCTGTCGCTTCCCCAGCTACAGTTTCAAGATGCGGTATGGTTTTCATGCAGCCAAACCCAGACATGAAGTATCTTCTCGAGTCATGGATCGAAAACCAGCATCCAGGCCTCCAGAAGGTTTTGATGGACATCCTCAGCCCACTCTACGACAAGTACCTCGTTCCAGCTCTCAAGTTCGTTAGAGATCGCCTTAAGGAGCCAATCAAGACAACAAACTCCAACCTCATCCAGTCACTTTTGAGACTCTTCCGTGCTATGATACAGCCATACTACAGCCCAGATCCAATCGATCCAATCAAGGATGATACTCTCGCTAACATCACAAAGTGGGCACCACACTTCTTCTGGTTCTCACTCATCTGGTCTCTTGGTTGCACAACAGACACAGATGGCCGTATCATTTTCGATGGATTCATCCGCCAGCAGCTCAGAACAACAGACATCTCCTTCCCATCAGAGGGCCTTGTCTACGACTACAAGTTCAACACAATAAACGACACATGGGAGAACTGGATGCTCGGCCAGCCACCGTACCACATCTCCCCAGGCACATCATTCAACGAAATCGTCGTCCCAACAATCGATAACGTTAGACACACATTCCTCATCCAGACGCTCCTTGCTGCAGGCTACAACTTCTTCTGCACTGGTCCAACTGGTACAGCGAAGTCCGTCACAATCAACCGCTACATGATGTCATCATTGAGCCCAGACACATTCATGCCAATTTTCATCGCATTCTCCGCTCAGACAAACGCCAACCAGACACAAGACATCATCGATGCCAAGTTCGAAAGACGTCTTAAGGGTGTCTACGGACCTCTTGATCGTAAGCGTGCTATCATCTTCTTCGATGACGTCAACATGCCAGCTAAGGAAGTCTACGGCGCTCAGCCACCAATCGAGTTGCTCAGGCAGTGGCTCGATCACGGAGGTTGGTATGATAGAAAGGCTCTCGAATTCCACAAGCTCGTCGACAGCCAGATGATCTGCGCTTGCGGTCACCCAGGTGGTGGCAGACAGCACCTCACTGCAAGATTCACTCGTCAGTTCAACCTGTTCAACTTCCCAGAAATGCAGGATGAGTCACTCCAGATGATCTTCAAGACAATGCTTGACAGCTACTTGACGATCTTCGACAGATCAATCCAGGCAGTTGCTATCTCCATTGCTGATGCAACAATCTCCATCTACAACTCTGTCAGAAGGACAATGCTTCCAATTCCATCCAAATCCCACTACACATTCAACCTTCGTGATGTTTCCAAGGTTATCCAGGGTGTCATGTCCCTCCACAAGGCTCACATCGACACAGACAAGGACATCATCGCTGTTTGGGCACACGAGTGCACACGTGTCTTCGCAGATAGACTTGTCGACAAGCTCGATCTCGATGCTTTCTCAGAGTTACTCAACAAGGAACTCACAAGCAGATTCAAGGTCACAATGGACGACATCAAGAAGACAAAGAACCTCTTGTACTGCGACTTCTTCGAGGAAACCAACGAACAGAAGCCATACGTCCAAGTTACTGATGAGAAGAAGCTCGAAACAATCCTCAACAACGCTATGGCCGATTACGATGAAATCTCAACAAAGAAGCTCGGCCTCGTCTTGTTCCCAGATGCTATCGAGCACATCATCAGAATCTCCAGAATCATCAGACAGCCATCAGGTCACGCACTCTTGCTCGGTGTCGGTGGCTCCGGTAGACAGTCATTGACAAGACTCGCTTGCCACCTTTCTGAGTACACAATCATCCAGCCGGAAATCACAAAGACATACGGCACAAACGAATGGCTTGCTGATATCAGAACAGTCATGAAGAGCGCTGGTTACGAAGAGAAGCCAACAGTCTTCTTAGTCTCCGATGCTCAGATCGTTAAGGAGTCATTCCTTGAAGATCTTAACAACCTTCTCAACTCCGGTGATGTCCCGAACATCTTCCCACCCGAAGATATCGAAGAAATCATCGAGAAGATCAGACCAATCGCACAGCAGAAGGATATCCAGCTATCCAAGCCATCCATCTACAACCTCTTCATCCAGCGTGTCAAGTCTGCTCTCCACATCGTCATCGCTCTTTCTCCAATCGGTGAAGCCTTCAGACGTAGACTGAGAATGTTCCCATCACTCGTTACTTGCACATCCATCGACTGGTTCTCTGACTGGTCCAAGGACGCTCTCTACTCTGTCGCTCAGGAGTTTTTCGCAGACACATTCCCGAACGAGAAGCTTCAGTCCGTTTGCTCCAACTTCTGCGTTACAGCACATACATCTGTCGTCGAAATGTCCAAGGAACTCTTCCAGCACGAGAAGCGCCACAACTACGTCACACCGACATCCTTCCTCGACTTCGTCCAGCTCGTTAACAGAATTCAGACTGAGAAGATGAAGGAAATCTCCAAGGTCAAGCAGTCCATGGAAACAGGTCTTTCCGCCCTTCAGGTCGCTAACGCTTCTGTCAAGGATCTCCAGGAGAAGATTATCGCTCTCCAGCCAACACTCGACCAGCTCATCAAAGATGCTGATGCATCCAAGGTTGAAATTGCTGCAGAAGAAGAGAAGACAAACGAGGTTAGAGCTAAGGTCGAAGCCGAAGCAAAGGTCGCTGAGGCAAAAAAGGCAGAAACACAGGAACTCAAGGATGCCGCTGAGAAGGATCTCGCAGAAATTATGCCAGTGCTTGAGAAGGCTCAGGAGGGTGTCAAGGGTCTTTCATCCAAGGCTATTTCCACAGTCAGATCTTACACCAACCCACCACCTGCTGTTAGAGATGTCATGAAGGGTGTTTGCATCCTTCTCAGACAGCACGTTATCACAGAGCCAGGTAAGCTTCCAGGTGAAGTCGTCGAGAACTGGTGGGGCACATCCCAGAAGGTTCTCGCAGATCCAAGATTCAGAAACAGGCTCGAGAAGTTCACTGAAGAAGAAAAGGACAACATCCCAGATTCCGTTATCCAGAAGCTTCTTCCACTTTACAAGTCCGAGAACTGGTCTCCAGAAAAGGCAGGCGCTTGCGGTGAAGCTACACTTTCATTGTTCAACTGGGTCGTCGCTATGGGTCAGTACCACGACGCCAGAAAGGCCGTTCTTCCAAAGGAGGAAGCCCTCAAGCAGGCTCAAGCACAGCTCGATGTCGCTCAGAAGGCTCTCGATGAGTCCATGGCTAAGCTCAGAGCTGCCGAAGAGAAGATCGCCAAGTTGAGAGATGATTTCCAGCAGGTCGTTTCGAAGAAGGATGACCTCCTCCAGCAACAAGAGGAGTGCAAGTCTAAGCTTGCTCGCGCTGAGACACTCATCAACAACCTCTCCGGTGAAAAGGGCAGATGGGAGGCAACTCTCAACTCTGTCATCGAGCAGGAGAAGAACCTCACTGGTGATGTCCTCGTTGCCGCTGCCGGTGTCGCATACTCTGGTCCATTCCCATCAGAGTACAGAGCCCGCCTCATCAGAACATGGGTTGACTTCTTATCGAAGAACAACATCATATCATCCCCAGGCACATCCATCATTCAGACACTCCAGGATCCAGTCGAAGTCCTTAAGTGGAACTTGAGCGGCCTTCCCAGAGATAACATGTCCCTTGAGAACACAATCATCATGTCCAAGTCTCGCAGATACTCACTCTGTATTGATCCTCAGGGCCAGGCCAACAGATTCATCCGTAACCTCAACAAGGATAACCAGATGGAAATCGTCAAACTTACTGATGATAATCTCGTCAGATCCATCGAAAACTCCATCAGATTCGGTCGTCCACTTCTCATTGAGAACGTTCCAGAAGAACTCGATCCAATCCTCGATCCAGTTCTTCAGAACCAGGTCTACAAGCAGTCTGGTGCTGATGTCATCAAGATCGGTGATACAGTTATTCCATATAACCGTGGATTCAGGCTCTACATCACAACACAGCTCCCGAACCCACACTTCTCGCCAGAACTTTCTGCTAAGGTTTGCTTGCTCGACTTCACTTGCACACCATCTGGTCTCGAAGAGCAGTTGCTTGCACTCGTCGTCGCTAAGGAACGTCCAGAGCTCGAAGAGATGAAAAACAACCTCGTTATCCAGAACTCCAAGAACCAGAAGAAGCTGCTCGAGATTCGTGCCAAGATGCTTGACTGCCTTGAAAAGACAGAACCATCCAAGCTCTTGGATGATATCGAGATCATCACAACACTCACAGAGTCCAACACTATGTCACAGACAATTCAGCAGCAAGTTAAGGAAGCCGAAGAGACAGAGAGAACAATCGATACATCAAGACAGACATACAGACAGGTTGCCTTCAGAGGTTCACTCTTGTTCTTCTGCATTTCCACGTTGTTCTATGTCGATCCAATGTATCAATACTCTCTTGCCTGGTACATCTCATTCTTCTCACTCTGTATCGATCAGACACCAGCTTCTGATGTTCTTGAGACAAGACTTTCATTGCTCATTGATACATCCACAAAGAACTTCTACAACAACATTTGCAGATCTCTCTTCGAGAGACACAAGAGAATGTTCGCATTCTTGCTCTGCTATAGAATCATGCAGGGTGCTAACGAGATCGACTCAAGAGAGTTGAGATTCCTCATCGCTGGTCCAATCAGACAGATCGAAGAGGGCGAGAACCCAGCTCCAAAGTGGCTCACATCCAAGTCATGGTACGAAGTCAAGAGCCTTGATACACTCCCGAACTTCAAAGGCTTCAGACAGAGCTTCTGCCAGGATATCGACATCTGGAAGACAATCTTCGATTCACCAGATGCCTCTCGTTGCAAGTTCCCAGGCGAGTGGGAGGTTAAGCTCACACTCTTCCAGCGCCTTCTCGTATTGAGAGTTCTCAGACCAGACTCAATGGGCAACGCTATCCAGGACCTCATCCAGAAGCGCCTTGGTGACGCCTTCTTGGAGTCTCCACAGTTCGATATCAACTCATCATTCGACGATTCCACAGTCACAGCTCCACTCATCTTCGTCCTTTCTGTCGGTGCAGATCCAGCTTCCGATCTTGTCAAGTTCGCTGAGAAGAAGAACTTCTCCAAGAAGCTTTCTTCAATGTCACTCGGCCAGGGTCAGGGTGAATACGCTGAGCAGCGCCTTACGGAAGCCATGGACCGCGGCCACTGGCTCTTGCTTCAAAACTGCCACTTGGCTGTTTCTTGGCTCCCAAGACTCGAAATCCTCATCGAGAAGATCAAGCCAGAAGAAGTCAACAGAGACTTCAGACTTTGGCTCACATCCATGCCATCAGCTGACTTCCCTGTTTCCATCCTTCAGCGCGGTATCAAGATGACAAACGAGCCGCCAAAGGGCATCAAGCAGAACCTCCTCAGGTCCATGATGCAGTACGATGATAAATCTCTCAACGACTGCGCCAAGCCATTCGAGTACCACAAGCTCATCTACTCACTTTGCTTCTTCCACGCTCTCACATTAGAGAGAAGGAAGTACGGTCCACTCGGCTTCAACCAGATCTACGACTGGACAACAGGCGATCTTGAAATCTCACAGAAGCAACTCAAGATGTTTCTCGATCTCTACGACCAGGTCTCATACAAGGTTCTCACCTACTTAACAGGTGAAATCAACTACGGTGGTCGTGTTACAGATGACTGGGATCGCAGAACACTTTTGTCCATCCTCGGTGACTTCTACAACCCAGAAGTCATGAGTGACACATACAAGTTCACAGAGAACCCACGCTACGTCTCACTCCCAGAGCAGTCCCACAAGATGTACATCGCCAGCATCAGAGAGTACCCGATCAACGACTCTCCAGATATCTTCGGTCTTCACGCCAACGCTGAAGTTTCATATCAGCAGTCTGAAACATTCACAATGTTCAACAACTTGCTTCTCCTCCAGGCTCGTACTGGCGGCGGTGGCAGTGGCCAGACACGTGAAGAAGTTATCAACAGCCTTGCTACAGATCTCCTTAGAGAAGTTCCAGAGCCATTCGATATTTCAGCCATCCAGCAGAGGTATCCAATCAAGTACGAAGATTCCATGAACACAGTGCTCGTCCAGCAGTGCGAAATGTACAACAAGCTCATTGTCATTTGCAAGCAGTCACTTAGAGACATCATCAATGCTCTTAAGGGTATTGTCGTTATGTCCGGTGAACTTGAAGCAATGGGTGATTCCATGTTCGATAACCACGTTCCAGTCATGTGGAGCGATCAGGGTTATCCATCCACAAAGCCACTCTCTGGTTGGATGCAGGACCTCAAGAAGCGTGTCAAGTTCCTCGCTGATTGGGTCGAGCGCGGTCCGCCAACGGTCTTCTGGATCTCCGGCTTCTTCATGCAGCAGTCCTTCCTCACAGGTATCAAACAGAACTGCGCAAGAAAGAACCAGATCGGTGTCGATACAATTTCATTCGGATTCGAAGTTATGGACACTGAGAATCCACCACCAAGAAAGGATGAAGGCATCTACATCACAGGTCTCTTCATCGAAGGTGCTTCCTGGGATCCAGTTAAAAAGGTCCTTGCTGATCCAAGGCCAAAGGAGCTCTTCCAAGCAATGCCACCAATTGTTCTTAAGCCAATCGGCAACAGGAAGAAGCCAACAACAGGCATCTACGAGTGCCCAGTTTACAAGGTTAGTACAAGAAAGGGTACACTTTCGACAACAGGTCACTCCACAAACTATGTCTTGACAATCGAGTTACCATCCGATAAGCCTCAGTCCTTCTGGATCAAGAGAGGTGTCGCCATGATTTGCTCACTTTCTTACTAAAAGCATATTTTATTTTTATTAACAAATTCACTATTTATTTGACACGTAAAATCAAGATTTGCATGTGTAAAATGAATCGAACAAGAGATGGGGCACTTTTTCATTTTATGATAATGATTTTATGCCATTTTTAACAATGAGTGATTGTCAACTGTTACTATTGGAAATCTTACATACAAAATATATCAATTCGAGAATTATGCATCAGTTATTAGGAGTGGAACGTGTCCAGAAATTATTTCTCCTGTAAAATCTGTAATTTACAATTCAGTAACATATCCTGTTACAAAGATTGAAGTTCATGCATTTTTTCAATGCACAAACGTTAGAGGAATTATTCTTGAAGAAGGAATTACTGATATTGGTCATGGAGCATTTGACCAAATGAATGCTGCTATCGATCTTTTAGTTATTCCAGATTCAGTAATTTCTCTAGAAAATTATGCTTTTTCATCGAATCAAATCAAAGAGTTTAGAGTCGGACCAAACTTAAAAAGCATTGGTGAATCTGCATTAGGAAACAATTATGTCAATAAAATTATTGTAAATGAAAACAATCCATATTTTGCACACGATGAATGCTATTGTTTGTATAGTAAAGATTTTTCAATTTTGTATCAATTATCATCCTATACTGATGAATATTATATTAATAATAAGTGTCGTAGAGTTTTCAAACTGGCAATGTATGGAACAGGAATCAAAACACTTTATGTTCCATCCAATGTAGTTTTTGATGATACTAATGTGTTCAGAAAATGCCTATATATTAAAGAGATCCACTTTTTCTGTGATTTAGTTATAACTAACAATTTATTTATTGACAATCTACCAAACTTAACCAGAATTTATTACCATGGAAGATATAAAGTAAATTATAATATTGCAAATGCTGTCGCTGAAGATATTGTTATTTATGTTTCAGATGTTCGAATGAAAACATTTTCAGGATATCCAGTCAAATATGTTATTTGGAATTATCCATGTTTCAACAGTCCACGCTTATTATTTAATATTCCAAAAACACAATATTTAGTCTTTATTTTCATGTGCGAATAAATTTAAAATAACATGGCATCCGAAACGATTTGTTGAAATCTCGATTTAGAAATATTCTTTATGTATGTTGCATTACAATTGATCAAAGTTACAGAAATATTTGAAAACGTTTTATTTGGATATGAACATTTGACAACAACCTTTTTAACAATTTTTTCGATAAATGATGAGAAGATACACAAGACCATCACAATAAATAATCATTGATTTTTCTACGATTCCTGCATTCTCTCCTGTGAACTGCATATTTCCATGAAGTCAGATCTTTTTGATTGTTATGCAATTTATAAATGCATTATCTACAATGATTACAGAGCCATTTCCATAAAAAAGAACTCCAAGGTTATTACAATTCGCAAAAGAGTTCGATTGCAAAGATTATCTTGGAAGTCCAAACATTGCATTCGGTCCAATTGTTTCAATTGTGTTACTTAAAATGATTGATGTACTTCCATCGGATTGATACAATAGTCCATACTTTGATTGATATATCGAAGAGCCTTTAATTGATATATTCACTAAATTTTTACAACAATAAAATTCTGAAGGGTCATAATTTGTTAAAGGAAGCAAAACAACACTTTGTAATTGATTACATTCCTTGAAACAAGATGGGCAATATCCAAAGTTATCTAATTTCTGTAACATTTGATTCCAAAACTAGTTCAATCAATCCTCCGTCATATATCCCTCCATTCTTAGAAGTCAATAAAGCATTGTTTGGATTTATTGTCACATGGTTGGAAAACAGTCATTCCAAAGCTGTTCAAATATTAACTATGATATAAATAATTTCATTTTCATTTGATTTCATTAGTACTCCATCAACTGCCTTATAATATAAGTTATTTGGATTTATTGTCATAATGCTAAAGTTTGGAGAATTTACAAATGCGTTTATGTGGAAACATTTGTTAAAGATATACAGTTCTGAAATGCATTATCCTGTATTTGAGTAAGTTCTTCAGGTAATTTAATAAAAGCTTATGATGACGCATATCCAAAAGTTCGAATTCCAATGGAATATAAAATGACTTTCACTTTCAAATGTAACATTAACCATATTTTCATATTTCCAAAACACAGGATTGATTATAGATTTAACAATTCTCAGTATCTTGAAAGTTTATATTTTAGTATACCCAGGAAAACTCAGTTCTGTGAGATTAATTCCATCTTCTAAAGTCATTTTTATTACATTTTCATTAAATGTAATTGCTCTTTGTCCAATCTCAGTTATATTCTTATGGAAAAACAATTCCACGATATATTTCATGTTTGTCATTGCTTCTGATCATGATGTGACTATGGTAGTGTTCATTTAGCATCATCCAATCTTACTCAAAATAAGATACATTATAATGCATGCTTTAGCTCTGACGATGCAAGTGGACTTGGGACAGTAAATTTTTCAACTTTTTTCTCGAATCGAGCAGATTGGATTGTTTTAGACATTCGCATTGTGACTTTCTTTATTATTACCTAAACATTATCAGTAATTCACAGACATCCTCATATCATGGAATGATTTACATGGGGGCTAAATATTAACATTAGATAGTTGTGTTATTCTACAAAATAGAGGATTTCCATATATGTGCACAAAGAGTGGAAGATTTGTTTTTAAGAATTGCAACATTGATTCATTTAAGCCAGCAAATGCAGGTTCAGTATCGACTTCAAATATAACATTCACGGAAACATATAATATCTTGTTGCATCTTTCTACCAACCTATGCATAGCTGATTATCCATTAAATCAAGATATGGTTAATCTGCAATCCGAAGTATTTAATAATTATTCAGCATTTCATGTAATCATATTTGAAATATTTATAAAAGGAGAAATATAGTTTAAATATCGAATGAAGTTAACTTTAGAAGTCAAAATAACATTATTGAGACTTTTTAATTCACAAGATTTTACAAATCTTTGTTTAACTTGAGCAATCTTGAAATAAATTGAGCAACATTAAAAACAGAATTAGATCATGACATCGAGGAAGAATGCTTCTTTTCTGTATAAATAATACTACCTTTATCGATAGCTCTCATATGGATCAATAAAAATATTATGATTCTTCGAGATTTTAAGATTTCGATTTCTTCCCTATAGATATTGAACTTCAGGATATAAAATACTAATTTGCACTGAAAAATGGCACAATTGAGGATTACAGTTATACTGTAAAATTTTTCTAAATAGAATTTTCAGAACATAAAAAATAAAATGTGAGTTTAAGGATTGGAAGATTTCTTCGGAAAACCAACACCGAACGATTCTTGTTTACAAAACTCAAAACATTATGACACAACTTTATTAGGAGACATTATTTGTGCATTTGAGGTTTCATTTCAACAATATAAAATTGAAGCAATAGATATTACAAAAGATGAAACAAAATTCCTTCACACTAATTGTTTTTTTTTGATCAATGTTATAAATGCAGTGATGGAAGATCGATATAATTTGTTTGGATTCGTTGTTCAAAGAAGGTTTTGTGGAACAAATTCATCAATTTCAGATAGAAAGGGTTTGTTTTCTTACATATATTTTAGAGAATCAAATCCTAATATAAACGCTAATTTTGATTGTTATTGTTCTTCAATTAATGGATTGAATACAATAAGAAATGACTGCGGCGCCATTAAAATGACTTCTTCTAATGTAACTAAAAATTCAGTGGCTTTCAATTCAAGTTTTAGTTGTGATGATTTCTATGAAGTTGCTTCACTTAATTTTTCTAGTTTCAATTCTAATAAGATGGTAACAATTGTTCTCGGCCATGCTAGAAGTAATGTTTTGAATAATTCTTAATCAGAACGGTTCCAACTATTGAATATGGATCAAAAAACACTGATGATTGCAAATCTTTAATTCAGCAAAATTTATATTGAAAGATTGTAATGTTGATGATTTCAAAATGCCAAGCAGAGATTTTTTTCGTTACTTCAAATATAACATTAACAGATAGTTCTAATTTGTTAAAGGTTCTTTCAACAAAAATGTGCAGTGCAAAATATCCAATTTATCAAAAAGATCTGATGCAAAAATCAGATGAATTCTAGAGATTGTATAATGCATGAAATTTTCATGGAAGCGCAATTATATTAAAATAACTGCTTAAGGTAATAGCGGCAATTGAGTATATGAGTTTTCATTCATAACCTTAGAAGTAAATGTGATAAAAATTTATGGCAACATTTTTCCTTCTGAGGTGTAGTCCCGCGACCTTCATAACTTTTTATCTGATCAATATTTTTTCGATTTGAAAGTACTTTCATGTACATATTGATAGTTGTCTATCCAGTGGTATAAGTGGCACAGTCTATATATCTATCAA
>JALKBU010000661.1:0-28869 GCA_023091735.1 Trichomonas tenax | reverse complement strand
CAAAATCCTGTTGTGCATGATATATTAAAGAATTAGCTAACAAAGTCTATATTTCATTAAAATATTAGATATATCTTGCATCAAAAACATTGATTTGCCATGATGTGCTTTACTCATTATAATATATCATGCACAACAGGATTTTGTACATTGTGGTTCAATAACTTAGCAAGAAGTTAATCCAGTGAGTTAAAAAACGAGTTTCACCGACTTTGCGTATAAAAATTTAATTGCTCAATATCAAAATAGTCTCATGAAAAGAAAAAAATATTTTTACTACTGGATTTTTCTAGTGTCTGGATTATATTTTCGAAGCGAAAAGTACTTATAACTATCACAAAATTTTGGTGTGAAAAAACATCCGTGACAAAAACATAAAATTTCATCAACAGTGGAATCTACATACAGTATCAAGATGAAATATAGGAAAATCAAAGATTTTTCCACCTGTTAAAAAACATTTTATTTTGTTAATTTTTTATTGCAAAATATTGCCCTTTAAGCTATGGACCGATTTATGGTCATATCGGAAAAAATTATCGGTTTTTCGATATTTCATCGAAAACAAGCACTACATTCTATTTCAAGCCTAAATACGAAGAAATTAAAATTTTACAAATTTATTTTATTTTTATTTCTGAATAAATAAAATGCAAAACATCTTCGATTTGATTCGAAGGAATGATATTCAGAAGATTGGGGCTATGGACAGGGCTTTTCTAGACGTGTACAACGAAATTCATTTATATATTTATGAAATTCATTTTAGATTTATGAATATACTCCTTTATTATACGCTGTT
Organism: Trichomonas tenax; assembly: GCA_023091735.1. Classification (NCBI taxonomy): domain Eukaryota; phylum Parabasalia; order Trichomonadida; family Trichomonadidae; genus Trichomonas; species Trichomonas tenax. The sequence goes on along the minus strand of JALKBU010000661.1, from coordinate 28,067 downwards.
CAACAGAAAAAACATCAGGTTATTCCTATACTTCTCGAGAAAGGCGCGAACGTCAATGACTTTCTCCCGAAAACTAAAGAAAATGGATTGCATATCGCAGCGAAAACTGATGATTTCGAAACTAGTAAAGTTCTTCTCGCAAAAGGTATTGACGCAAGTTGGAGAGCAGTTGATGGATGTACAGCAATGCACATCGCCGCTCAACATGACTCAATTGAAGTTTTGAACGAACTTATTCTGCATAGAATTGATATTGATGCTGAAGCTGCGAATGGTTTCACTCCATTGCACTATGGTGTCCAAAACAACCATCTTAGAGTTGTTAAATTCTTGGTTTGTAATAATGCCGATATTACAATCGAAGCTCCAATGGTTGGTAAGGCCAGAGACATGATCACCGACGAGGAAATAAGGGAATACTTTAAGTCCGTTCTTTTATTCCAAAGAATACATAATTTATTCAAGGATAATAATACGTTCGAATTACTTCAAATTTTCGCTGAAAACCCAAAGATGATCAACTTCAGGGGCCATTCGTACCTGACACCGCTCATTTTATCCGTCTTCGCTAAGAATATACCACTCGCCAATTATTTGATCAAGAACGGAGCCGATATGAACGCGTGTGACAAGACAGGAAACACCGCACTCCACTACGCAGTCGTTAGCAACTACATGGCGATCGTTCATCTCATTTATTTAAGTGGCGGTAATATTGATAGGATAAATCCAATCACTCAGGAGACCCCACGCGCGATGCTTAAGGGACTGGGAATCCAATACTCAAAAGATAAACCTACTCTTAAGGAAGATAAGTTTGATGAAATTGCAGATTTTATTACAAGACACAATGCGACAAAAGCCATCGAATTACTCGTCACGTTAGACAAAATTCTCGATGTCGTTGATAAAAAAGGAAATAACATTCTCCATCTCGCAGCTGCTGAAGGTTTGCATGAAATTTGCCTTTACGTTGCAACCGATAAATCAAATGACTTGGATGTCCGCAACAAGGATAAAAACACACCTCTAATGATCGCTTACCAGAAATATATTTCGCTTAATAATAAGAAAGAGCTCTGGAAGGTTAATTCCAAGAACGAGAGCTATATGTTGGTCATGAAGTCCCTTGCTTACTGCGGAGCAGACTTAGTTGATTGGGATATCATGATGAAACACGCGATCGAGAGTGGACCTCAAGAAATGAGTTTAATCCTCTTCCTTCTCGATATCTGCCACACATACAACTTCAGGAAGCTTCCTTCAGGAGAAACTTTCTTCATGTACGCTGTCAGACTTGCAAATCTCGATGCTGTTTGTAACATGCGTCCATTTGGTTATAACGTGACTGACAGGAACCCAGCGACTGGAATGACGTATCTTCACTATGCTTATGTTCACCAAAACAAAATCTTCCTTCATATGTTCCAAAACCAGAATTTGGATGAGGAAACCGATAACACAGGCGTAACTGCTTCCGATGTCAACAAATTCTTCAACAAATGCAACTTAACGCGCTACAACGGACATAAAATCAGCAATGAAACGATCTTCGAGTTTTACAAGGCCTACGCTATGCAGGATACTAAGAAGATGTCATTGATGCTCTTCCTGCACAAGAAGCTCTACAAATCAGAGTACGCTAATGGTCTTTCTGTTTTACATCTTGCAGTAATGCTCGATGACATTCCTCTCATCGATGCTTGCTTGGAGAAGGTCAAAGACACTGAAATCCGCGATATGCACGATATGCCACCTCTTTTCTACTGCATTCGCCACGGAAAACTCGACACAGCTAAGTATCTCGTTTCAAAGAAGTGCAAGATCACGACAAAGGGACCGAAGGGACGCAATGCCCTCCACTTTGCTGTTCTCTCATGCCACCAGCCAACAATCGACTGGGTCATCTCTAAGGACATCGATTTGCTCGCATCGGACCACAACAAGCGCAGTTGCTTGCACTATCTCGTCATCAAGTGCTCAACGAAGGTCCTGAAGGACACCCTCAAAGGAAAGTTCTTCTGCGTCGATGTCAACGACAAAGACAACAGAACGCCACTCTCAATCGCTTGCGAGATGGGCAACTACGATGCTGTTGAGTTCCTCATCAGCAACTTTGATGCTTACATCGATGCTCAGGATGTCAAAGGCAACTCTCCAATTCTCTATGCTGCTGCCAATGGCCACGCAGAGATCGTTCTTTATCTCCTTAAGCGCAACCCACAGAAGCTGCTCAACAACATGGGACAGTCTGCTTTGCACCTCACGAACTCAGTCGAAGTTCTCAATATCTTCATCCAGATGAACGCAAATCCAAACATGCTCGATCTCAGATACAGAACGCCGCTCCACTACAACGCTGCTCGCGGCAACACGAAGCTTATCGAGGTTCTCCTCGACAACGGTGCTGACTGCAACATCAGAGATAAGGAGAGATTCACGCCTCTCGAAGTCGCCATTTCCTGCAGACAGCTTGAAGCTGCAACGCTCCTGAAGACGACAGGAAATGATACGCTCTCTCTTCCACTCCATACAGCCGTTTTGTCAGACAACTTGCAGATCGTTAAGGAGTGCATCGACGAAGACCCATCGCGCATCAACCAGAAGGATGCATTCGGCAGGGCTCCTATCTTGTTGACGGAGAACAACAAGAACGCGGACATCTTGAAATATTTGATCTCCAGAGGTGCAGATATCAACGCTGTCAATGACGAAGGCTGCAACATCGCTCACTTAGTCGCCTACAGACTCAATCTCCCTCTCATCGACGCCATTCCACACGAAATCATCAACAAGCGTGAAAGAAAGCAGAACAACTCTCCTCTCCACTTAGTGCTTCAGAGATTGATCGACTCCGAGATAAAGAACGGCGAAATCGATGAAGATATCCAGTATCAGCACCAGAACATGGAAGACACCAACGCGAATGACTTAGCTTTCGAGAGGAAGACAAAGCGCGAAAGACTCGCAATCGTTCACGCGGCAGTCAACTCATTACTCAAGAAAGGCGCCGATAAGACAGCAATGAACTCCAAGTACACGACTCCATTGCATCTCGCTGCTTGCTTCGATGACTGGAAGCTAACGGAGCACGTTATGGACAAGTTCATGATGGATACATTAGATCAACAAGATCGCACGCCTCTTTACATCGCCGTCACTAACCGCAACGAAGAAGCCGCTATGACACTTGTCGAGAACGGCGCTGGAATTCTCGGTGGCCCGCAAGGAAAGCCGCCGCCACCATTCGTCGCTATCCAGAATGGCATGTTTAGGACATTAGAGATGATGTTCAAGATGGGTCTCGACTATTCATTGACATACAAAGGAAACACAATGCTCGATGCTGCCGCACAGCAAAAGGTCTCTGAAGTCAGCGATGTCATCAAGCGCTACAAAGGCAGCCGCGGCAAAGGCAAGATCAAAGGTGAGTCTGAACACCATCACAAGCACACGCGCAGACAAGAGGACGAGGACGCTCTCAGAGAAAGAGAACGCGCTCGTGAAGAGGAAGAAAAGAGAGAGTACGAGAAAGAAAGACAGAGAGAAGCCGAGGAAATCAGGCAACGTGAGCGTGATCTAGAGGCACTCAAGCAGAGGCAGCAACAGGTCGATAGAATGGTTAGAAAGGAGCCACCGAATGTAATAATTCAATCTGATTCTTCCGATAGTTCGAGTGAAGAAGAGAGGCCAAGGCCGAAGAAGAGGTGGTCGGAGTCTTATAGCGATTCTTATGGTTACTCTGAGGATTAGTTATTATATTGATAGTAGTTTTATTTTTAGATTTAGACGTATTATTATTAGAATTATTATTTTTGCCTGAATAAATGGTTTTGATTATATTTTATTAAATTGTTCCTTTGTTAATGAGAAAAATCACTTTCTGACTAGTAGATCATCTTAGAAAACACCAAAACATTGCAGACAATGAAAGAGAAGAGGGGATTGTCGATGATTTTCCGAAATCAATATTGTTATTTACGACAAAAAAATAGGGATAAGACCAAAACAAAAGAGATATAGTGTTAACATGGACTGTTTAGACGATTTGAAGTAGGTATCAATGGCAAATTAAAGAATAAAAAAACGTTATTAAATATTTAAATCAATAAGCAGCACTTGGAGTTCTTGTCTGGGTAAGCGGATGTTCCCTTTGGAACTTCAACGTTGAAGAGGGCCTTGCAGAGGGATGGGAAGTCCATCTTTCCGTTAGTGCCGTGGTCCTCGATAACCTTCTTTGACTCTTCGTCTGTGATCTGCTTTCCGAACTGCTCGAACATAGACTTGATTTCGGCTGTCTCGAGTGTGCCGGAGCGGTCCTTATCGTGGGCACGGAAGAGAACCTTTGTCAATTCGACCTTATCGTTGCCAAGGAGGCTCTTAACAAGTCCAACGAACTCTGTCTTGTTGACAGCCTTTGAGCCGTCGACGTCAGCGCCGCGGAAAAGTGCCTGTGTATCGCTGATTGTTTGGCCCTCGCCATTGATCTGCTTGATGAGCTTGTCGAACTCCTCGAACTTGAGGAGGCCGTCCTTGCCCTTGTCGGCTTCATCGAATAACTTTGAGAATTCGGCGATCTTAGCTTCCATTGAAGAAAGTGAAACGAGCAATTCAAATTGGAAGTTTTGATAGTTTTATTTTTCCGATTTTTGCTTAAATTTGTGGTTTTGGATATGATCTGCGCACGACTATCACTTAAATTTGAAAAATTAGAAATAACGAATAAACCGTTATACTCAATTTATTTCTAATTCTTTTTGCCTATAACCATATATCATATTCTGTTTTCAGATGTTTATAGTGTCACGTTTTCATTTTAAAAGTTGCTAAAATGGGATATTTTGACAATCAAAGTTTTTTTCAGAGGTTTCATTTAAATTTTTGAAAAGAAGGAAAATTTTCTGTAATTCCTCTTTTTTTCTTCATGTCCATATGGAACCATTCATAAATTTATTGTCCAAAAGTTAATAACGATTTTGATTAGTAAATATAGTTAACCATGTTCCAGCAATAATATATATGTATATATTTGTTGTCAATAATTTTCGTTAAAATGTTTTTTATAAACAATCAGGAAACGGAAGATAGATCCAAAACTTCATAAAATGATATTTTCTCAAATCTTTGGTTCATAATTATGCATGAAGGATATATTGCTTTTATTGGCCGAATGTCTTTGTGGCCAATAAGAAGTACGACATAAAGCCTTCGAGCCAGTTGTTGAAGATCTCCAACGAAGAGCATTAATTTCTTGGATTTTTTTCGATACATTTAATTTATTGATAAGAGTTTAAATCCTCATTGAGTTTTTAGTTGATAATCCATAAACTTCACTCAAGCCATGATTACATACGAAAGAAAACGTTGATCACCTGAAAATTATATTACCGAATATGTTTTTACTGACAATCTATTCTTCTCTTCATAGAAATATATTTAACTCGATCTTTATTATAATATTTTACAATATTAGAAGCTAGAAAAGCAATTTTGAAAATTGCAAAAATATTTTATAAAGAAAAAGATAATAGTATGTTAACAAAAAGTGAAATTATAGTTGTATATTTTGAAGACATGTAATTTTAAAAGCTGCATTTTGGATAAATTTGTGAATTATATAAAACTATATGATTAGATGATATTGATAATGATAAAAATTTTGAAATATGAATGTTGAGTTCATTTTTTAATGTCGAAAGTTTTCTCATCGATAACATCAGCGATGCAAGCAGCGTGGGACAAAGCTTTGGGAAGTCATTCTTCACTAAAATACACAAGCTTCGCATACATGGCGATAACAAACCCAGCTGGATTGACTTTTTCGTATTTTTTTAAAGCAATTATAGAAACATTAAAAGATCCACTTCCGTGTCCACAAATTCAACTATCAAAAGACGAATTAAAGTATTTTAAATTACTCGCGGACTTGTCTGGCGAAGTTTATCAAAATAAAGAAGAAAGAAAATTCCCTGAAGAAGCAGGAGAGATAGTTTTCGAAGAATCACAGTCAAAAATCGACCTTACGCCGTTTGTTATATTCAACAGCAAAAAATTAAACAAAATAATTGTCGTTATTCGAGGTTCTTACACGTTTGCCGATTTCATTACTGACTTAAAAGCGAGTGCTATAGAAGTTGATGGTATTTTGATGCACAGCGGAGTCTTTAAAGCATCAAACGCGTTATTTGTGAGAACAGAAGAATTTTTAGTGCAATTATCACGCGAAACAAAGAAACCGATCGTTTTTACTGGTCATTCGCTAGGTTCTGGTGTTGCTGCGATATCAACTATGTTGATGAGAAAACATTATCCTGAAATTGATTCAACAGCAGCGTGTTTTGCTCCTGTTGCCAGTTTGAGTGGAGAGGAATGGCAGGACACTAAGCGATACATAACTTCCTTCTGTCTTGGCATTGATCCTGTTCCATATTTATCGCTCCACAATGTTGCGCAAATCTCGCAGACAGGAATGCCCGATGTCATCAACAATATCATACAGGACGCTGTTTCCAGGGATATAACGAGACCGGTGTCGCTCCCTCCTGACTTTGATGTCAATGAGAACCCGTTTGAAAAGCCTCCGCCAACAATGGAACAGATTTTATCTGATCTGAAGATTGTTACGCGAAGAACAACAGCTTTGTACCCTCCTGGATTGACTTATCACATACAGCTCACGGGAGGAACATTCAAGAAGACTGTTCTCGAAAGAGTTGAAGATAACATCGATTATTTCAGCGCTTTCAGGAAAGGAATGGATGAAACTCATCATGCAATTCAACTATATAGAGATTGCATTAATGAGCTTTATAACACTGTTCAAGACTCATGAAATTTAGTAAATATATGATTGAATTCGTTATTTCTCAAATATTTCACCACTATTGGGTTAAATCAAAACCAATTTTATGAAATTAGATTTAATCTTCTAATTTTTCTTGAATAATCTAAATTAATATCTAAAATAATGAATATTTGCTGATTTATTTTTGATTTTTTATAAATTAAAATTATGAAAAAAGGGAAAAATTATCAATTTGTATGGTTTTCCTTGTCACTTAGTATTTTCATTTTGATGATTTTAGAAATTAGAAAAGTTAAAATTAAAGAGCCCCTGGGGAGAGCTATCGAGTTTCTCATTCATAATTAGAGTTCATGAAAATTACATTTCAAAAATAATTATTTAATAGAAATAAACGATAAGTTGATAATAAAATAACATTTAATAGAAAAAATAATATATAACAAAAAGTTAATGGATTGGCTTCGATGCCAAACATTGTTCATGGAAGAATTTTCCGTCTGGAGTACGAAGGAAGTTGTTAAAGATCGCCTTATGGCAGGAAGCACAGAATGAATCAACGGTAAATGAGCTAATTTTGGCAACTTTAAGTCGATATTTAGCTTCGAAAGCCTCTGATTCTGCCATTGATGCTGCAATTTGTGCCTTTTCTCTGTTAACCATAATGTCGCGATATAGGTTTGTAAGATAATCGAATGATTCGTTGATGTCGTTAAAATCGAGCAATGGAACAAAATCTTCTGGATTTAAGAAGTCAGCGTTCTGTTTCAGTACATTCCTAAACGAAACTTTAAATTCATCCTTTGATAAACTTTCTTTCATCATTGGTAAAAATGCTTTGAAAGCTGCACTTGAATCTTTTGATTTTCTGCATACATCGATCGCTTTTTCGATGTCTTTATCGTATTTATTCCAGATTATTGTTAATCCTTCTTTGTAATTTTCAGATGCGAGATGTATTGATGCTTTGAGATCATCGATTGTGCATTGCTTGGCAAAACCGAGAATGTATTTTCTGTCAATTTGTTCGAAACAAGTTGAAATGAAATTATTAAGTATTTCTGCTAATTCTGCTTCGATTTGATTAATCAAATCTTCTTCTGTTGTTTCTGGTGTTTTTGTAATTACGCATTTCAACCATGAAACTGAAGAAAGATCAAAATCAGATTTTCTGCAATTCAAAATTGATTCGCAAATATGTCTTGTAAGTGGTGGAACGATGTTGTCAACAAAATCGGATATTCTGTTTTGTCTTATTGCGCAAATTAAAAACAGATTTTTGAGTTGTGGGAAGTTTTCGCCAATAAAGCTCAAAACTTTTGTAATTTCGAAGTCTTCGATCGAAGTTAAGAAGTAAATGGATTCAACAGGCCATTTTTCGATGAAATTCTTTGCATTGTCGATAAATGTTGACCAATCGTGAATTGTGTCGCTTAAAATAGTAAATGCGAGATGAATATCATCAATTGATGGATTTTCTATCTTATCAAACGACTCAAGTGCTTCCTGAGTCTTCTTTGAAAGTGCATAAACAATAAATGTAAGTTCTGGATCGTTAAAATCGGCAATGAAGTGCTTGATTGTAACTAAATCGATGACTTTTGAACGTTTCATGAATTTTCTGATACTGGCTTTATCATTCAATAAAATATAACATTCTAAGATTGCTGTGTGGAAATAAACAGCTTCAGGAGTATCGCCCGGTGGACAGTATGTCTTCAAGTTTTCTAAAAGCAATGGAATATTATCTGAAGAGATATCAACTTGATTTTCTTCATAATAATCGTTTGTTTTCCTGACAACATTGATTTTACCGGACTTTCTATCAGGCTCTTCATAGAAGAACTTGATTTTTCCAAACATTTCCAATATTGACAAAACATTTTTCTGAATTTCGGGAACAGCGAGGAATTTCAATGCGTTAACACGGTGAGGATATTTCACACCGACTTCAGTGTTCCAAAGCAATTCGAAGAAATGGCAAAAACTCTGAATTCCATTGTTTGAATCAAGAATTTCAAACGTTCTTTGATATTTTCCGTTCAAAAACAGTGTGAATGTATCGGAAAGGTCTTTGATAACGTAAATTTCTTTGTCAGAAGAGTAAAAACTCACTCCAACATCATCAACTGATGTAATCGAAGTAAAATTAGGCATTGACATCGAATAAACATTGACAAAGTCGTAGAATTTAGCAACATCATTGACAACGGAAACATAGTTTCCGAACGGCTTCAAAACGTAAGATTTTTGTGGTGTATCATCGAAAATAACTTGAGATTTGTCAGAACTGAATTTCGTGGAGTCTATGTGTGTCGCTGTGCATTTATTGTACAAAATATAGTCATTTTCAACCGGAATTAAGTTGCTTTTGTCTTCTAGCGCGAAAGAACCAAAATGTCTGAAAGATCCTCCATTGCGTTCGATTTCGATGTTAATGACCATGATACCGTTCTTTGTTACCAAGTATACAAATGGATAACTTAATCCTAATGATAAAATATCGTTTGCTTGGATCGCTTGACCATTAATATTTAATATATCAGCAAATAATGACTTATTTATGTCTAAATCGTCGATAACAAATAGCTTATTTTCTGTGCATATAGCAAGCGAATTTGGATGATATTTTGACGTATTTACTGAATAAAATGAAATATCTTCGAGCAATGAGTTAAGAGATCCGTCGGATCCGTAGAATAATATCACTCCTGGCTCTTCTGGTGCACATTTTGTGAATAAAATAAGACCTCCCATAATTGAAGCAACCGATTGCAAGTAATATTCACCGAAACTGAATTTGTGGATGGACTCAGGAATTTCGTAGTTTACTACTCCAGAAGTTACAGAAACTTCACACTGACAGATACTTATTTGTTTGTCTTCAGTCTCGAAAATAATGACTAATTTGTTCTTTATCTGCGTCAACGAGTGTATTTTTAGTCCGTCGAGATTTAGTTTGTCTTCGATGCGGAGTGGTATCGCTGAATAAGGCCCCACGCGACGCATCAATATTATAAAATGAAGAAAAGTGACATTACTTTTTAAAACACCTTTTCAGCTTTATAAACTCATATTCAACAACTTACAGTCAAACGTTTACATTTCATTCATCAAATTACACTCAATATCATAAATACGCGTTTTAAAAATGAAAATTATATTTTTCGATTATTAAATTTCAACTCAATGTTTCATAAATATTCGAATTCCCCATCAGAACTCTGTAATTAATATTAAAACTCTCATTCTTGGTCAATGAATTAAGCAACTTTTTATTTCTAGATTTCAATTATCTGTTATAATCTTTTAATATTCTCAGAATTTTCTTTCTGTCAGCAAATAATGTATTTCGTTAAGTTTATTATACAATAAGTCATTAAATTCCTTAACTAATTGAATATCCAGACTTTTAATTTAATAATTGACCATTTTCAAGAGATTGATACATTGCATTCTAAGATATCTTTATGATTTAATACCATCTATGTACAGTTTAAATATATTATTGAATAATAGTATATTTGTAGTTATGACTTAGTGCATATCTAAAAGATTATACTTTTTAGAATATGCTCTATTGGTACTCATTACAGCATGCTCTTTCGAATGAATTTCTTCATTTATTATTTAGATGTGTAACTCGCTTACATAGCACATAATATTCAGATAGATTAGTGTTGTATGAACACATCATCGAAACATCTCAACTTTTGTTTATTTATGATGTGCCATAATTTAATTGTTTCTTTACTTGATTTTAAGTTTGCCAGTATAAATTTAAGCCTAATATTTTTAAGCCATGGAAAGCTGTCTGACTATCACCCAATATGAATAAATTTTAAGGATAATTTCAAGCAAATTAGATATCTCTCAAGAAAAAACCTTCATTATTAAGCGAACAATTTCTCCATTTCGCTGGGAGTTTCCCTGCAAACACACACTGCGATTGTCAGAAGTTCTGTAAAAAACTATATCAAACTTTTTTTACAAACAAGATAGAGATAGAGTTTTATTCATTCAGTTAATGAGATTTTTGATATCGAAGATGATTTCTGGATGTATTGATGTTTCTGATATGTTCACTTTCGAATTCATATTTAATATTCTTTGGTTATTGCGTTGTATGGTGAGGTATCTATTTTTAAGGCTTGTGTTCGTTCTGCCATTGAAGAACTGCGTGATTTTCATCCATTGAGTTCCAAATATAGATACATAGTGCAACAACATCATATCTTCGTATTGTGTCCACTCAGAGTTATTGAGGTGTGGCGACAGATAATAATTCCAGCGTTCGTAGCATTGTCTTTCATTCCGGTTCGGAAACATTCTTGCAATCTTTTTCCAGTTTATTTCTACCGCGTTTCCAACTAACTGCTTCAGCTGCTTGTCCTCAGCTGGAGTCCATTTGTGGTGCTTCAGCTTCTTCTGGACATCGTTCGCGTCGTTCATTGTTCTAAAATTAAAATGAATTAATTATTCAAAATTCTGAACTCTCATAATCAAAAGATATCATTTCTTATATCAAAAGAAAGCATGTTATATAAAAATCGTTTTATTTCAATGAACATCAAATATGGCATTTAAAGACACAACAGATTCCAAATATGATAGTAAGAAATCACTGGTTATGGCCTTAATTATTCAAAACCCCAACGATTATTTTTCAATCAAATTAAGCCAATTCAATTCCAATCGGTAGAATTTTGACCATTTTCGTTTCTTATCTTTATCGAACTGTATCATTAAATAACAAAAAGTTTTTATATATATTCTGGAAAACTGAGCTTTCTCCACAATGTTGGCTGCTGTTTAATCTGAACGCAAACTATGCTTCCTGTGGTGAAGTTATTTGGAAGGGATAGAATGGTCAGTTATCAACTTTTTTCGGAAATTTCGGGTCATCGAAACAACAATACAAAATTATATAGAGGTGTGGAAAGGGGTATTATTTCTTATTTTGGCTCGAAACTTTGGTAATATAATGCATATACTAATGCTAATATATACACCAAGTTTTGGGCGAAAAACTGCGGTCAATCTTGATATACGCATTTTCATATCATTCCTCTCAAATGAAAAATTTTCATAAAAATATCTTTTTAAATTTGATTTTTTCCGAAACATTTAATCTTTTGAGCTAATAAATGCGCGATTTCGCAATTCTAAAGCGGCAGATCGTTTCTATTTTGGATGTAGTTTCGTTTTATTCCGGAAACACACATTTGCTTAAAAAAATACTCAAGATTATTAATATTATTTCCTTTAAAAAGCTGATCTATGTAGTAAAACATGGTAAACAAACAATTCTATTGAATATGCAATAATATCAAGCCTTCTCAGCTTGCCTGGAAATGAAATCTTGTAGATTGTCATGGAGAATCGATTGTAATTCATCAACAGTAATTCGAAAACTTGCTTCTGCAGGACTAGAAGGTTCCGCAGCGGCACCGTCTGTAGCGCCTTCTTCTTCTTGAGGCTCTTCATACGCATCATCTGGCTTCTTTTGGGCCAATCGAGCCATAATTCCAACTCTATTCATTTGTGTTGATATCGACATTTGGTTAAAAATACTCTATTCAATTTGATTAATTGATAAACAAGTGAAAATATTAGCGAATGAACTGGAAAGAAGGTAATCAAATATAGACATTATGAGGCTCTGTTTGGTCTCAGAGTCAGTTGTACTTTGCAATATTTAATGTAAATCTTTTTTATTTACTGCATATAAACGATTTATTTGGCCGTTCGTTTTGTAATATGGGTTAATCGGATCTCACAAACATATGTCGAATGATAAAATCAAATAGAACCTCATATAAAAAGATTTATTTCGAATATCAGATAAGAAGTGAAATTCTTTGTTAGTTCGTTTAGCAACATTGTGTGCTATATAAAAATATCATTATGAAAGCAAAATATCTCATTGTCAGGAATTTCGAATTTTTGATTCAAATATAATTCGCCAACAGATAATGAAACAAAGATTGAACGCTCATCAATTGATCAATGCCCAAAAGGGAGACGTACTGTTTATTTAAAGAAAGATAGTCAGTCGATGCACCAGACAAATATTGCAAATCCAGATTCACATGATAATTCAACTAAATGACTTTATCTCATTTAAGATCAAAATATTTCAAACATTAATGAAAATAAATGTCGTCATTCACCATCAACCAGCTGTATCGTTATTCTTCAAATTTATTCTGGACACAATAAGTGTGAATGATTGCTATTCGCGACTCATTCTTAAAGATGGAAAAGAGACATAAAATGTTGAATGCAATTTTTATTAAAACAACTTTTATGAGACAACAAAATGTATTTCATTTGAGGTCAATGAATGGTATCAATATCAACGAATATCAAACCATGATTAACTTATTCTCCTTGTTTCTGCATCTTTGAGAATAAAAACTAAGCTTAAATTAACAATACTAGTAATTGAAGTGCAATATTGACTTTTCCAGAACCAGAGAAGCATAACTAAAAACAAAGCATATATCACATTTATCGATCTCGTAACAGCAACTGTTTGTTTTTTGTTTTTCATTTGGAAATTTCACATTGAAAGAGTTCGAATAAATTAAATAACCATCTTTTGAATGCAGATTTTCCAGCTTTCGTAAATGAATCAATAAATCAAATTTATCGCCTCTATTTTAAGACGAAACCATCACTAATGTAATAAATGTGGCAGCAATAATAATATAAAAATAGAATTAAACCGTTGAATATTCTTTACGAATGCATTCAATTCGGACAAAAATTGACTACATTCAATGTTTGTCGTTTTCCATTTCCAACTTTGCTTGAATACTTTTAGTCCATGGAAATTTGCATTTGGTAATGCTGTAATAGACTCTACTGTAACACAGCCAGTTTTAATAACACAAAATCGAAATACATTTGTTCAAAAAATTCTTTTTGAGAATTTTCAACAATTCAACAAACATTAATCAAGATTGAAGGTAGATTTCAAGATTTGCATAATGTATTGATTTATTCATCTTTATTTATGAAAATTAAAAGCTCCAATCAAAATCAAGATGGAGGATCAATATATCTCTATAATTGCAGACTATATCAACTTTTTGTTACAAGTATAGGATCTTATATACCATATTCAGAACAGGTAATTCATTGCTACATCGAATACGAGTCATTTACAGAAAGAACAGTTATAAACTGTTCTTTTATTGATCAATCTTCAAATGGAAATGCTGCTGTTTGTTTAAAGAGAGGATGTCAATTGATGTCCAAAACAAATATCACAAACGCAAATTCACCAGAAGAATCTGCATACTTCTTTTATTACGGCAATACAAGTTATATGAACACCATTGAATATTGCAATTTTGTTGGAAACAAAGTTACTGAAGATTATGGCATTTTATCTCACTTAAGATCAAAATATACTATTACGCGTTCGAATATCATTGGTAATAAATGTCTTCATTCAGGAACAAGAAGTTGTATTATTACTCTTCAATCAAATACTGGGATTAATGAACTTCATGTCGAAGAAAACAATTTTATTGATAACACATATCCTTCTCAATTAATTTGGAAAGGTTCAAGTGGAAGTGTATATGCAAGTTACAATTATTATTTAAATAACGATCCTGCTTCATACTCTTATGGAGAGAAAACAACAATTCGTTCAAACATAGTTGACAATATTTGTGATCGACTCTTTTTAGAATCAGAAACAAATCAATTTGCAATAAACCAACCAACTGAAGATCCCTATTACAAAATACCTTATAAGAGAATTAATAAGATTTTCCGACATTATTGATAAACCATAATTAAATCTTTGCTCACCCGTTACATAAATTACTGATTTATAAAAATTTCATATTGTTTTTATTCATACAACATTGAAAATGTAACCTAAGCCTATTCTTGGCGTTACATCTATGTGTGAACTTGTGTTTTAAATGGTAATTTAGAAAAAAATATGTTGTATAAGAATGTAAGCACCTTCATTATGTATTCTTGTAGAGGAAGTTATTGAGACTAATTCTGAAATGATTATGCTATGAAACGAAATCAATATGAAAAAAAAACATTTTCAAAATGAATAAAAGTATGTTTACCATCAGATTTAAGAAAACTATTGAAAAGCAAAATCTATTTATATTGGATAAATCAGCAAAAAAGCTCGGTAGAAAATTGTGAAAGAATGCGATTGATCTTAAAGCATTTTATTATGTTATTTCATATATACAGTTGACGTAGATAACAGTAAACATAGTGCCACTGCTAAAAAGTGGAAGATTATTTCTCAATGATCGAAGAATCGTAAATGATCTTAAGTATGTTGCTGTGTGACTATATCTTATGAATACAGAACCATGCTTAAGCTCCACTTTCGTAATTAGCCATTTTTCAATAAATTTTCGATTGAACATTTTTTAAATCAAAAGTAACCAATCAGTAGACAACAAAACACTGCATAAAGGCCACAGAACAAATTTAGAGCGATAATTAACAAGGTCAGTAATCGAGAAAACGAAAAATCATTTTTTTATGAAATTGTGAATTCGCCTCAAAAGTAAATAAAAACATATATATAACATCTACTAGCTATCAAATATAGATACAAATGGAAAATGCTCACAAAATATTATTTGTGATAAATTTGATACACTAGCATTCTAAAGAATAACAATATAAAAATAACGTGCATGTTTCATTCAATATTTTCAATGAATCTTAATCAAAATTGCCTTCTTTTCAGAGTAATAAAAGCATTTCAATTTTTCGCTATCAATATGATACATAAACAAGATAGAGTTCAAATTTTCTAATAATTTTAAAATATTTTGATCGAGAGTACTTTCAATAGTTTACAATAACATTTTTATATTTTCATGCCCAGAGTACATGGATCCTCTGGTAACAAGTTCGTGAGACTCATGGTGACACCTGATGTCTATGATGCAGAGATCATTAACGTAGTTCCCGTTAGAAGACCACTGGACGTTCCATCGACTTTATTCAAGCTTGGAAAAGTCTTGTCGCATTCTGGATGCGTTGCAAAAACAACACGTGGATACGTTCTTATCGAATACATGTCATTTAACCAAGTATGGGTCTCCAAAGTCTCAAATTATCAGAATGGAATGCACGAGTTCAATTTCAAGAAATATCATTTCATATTAGATGATGATATCCCACAGGTACCAAACAAAAAGGTTACAGTTCGCCAGTTCACTGAAAAAATGATATATTATACATCTGGCAAGCAATTCGATACTTTTAGTCACAACTGCCATCATGCCAGGTACGATACGATGAAATTCTATGGAATGAAGTCCGATAATCCAGATGCTGGTAAATATAATCTGTTTTATCAGGGTTTCGTAGACTATTTCAAGAATCGCTAAGCTCGTTTGGTACGCGTACGTTTACTAGAGATTGTGTGTAGTTATCAGTTAATACTCTATAAAATTTTAATTGATAAACATTAATTATGCATGGATAATTATCATAATTTTTAAATTTACATTCATGGAGCTTTATATAATGGACGAGTTTATATCAATGCATTGTATATTTGTCCAAAATATTGTATTAATCCGATAAGAGAATATTCATTACCGCATAATCGAACCCTAAATCTAGATAAACTAAGATACATGTATTTAGAATATGCCTAAATATGAATGGTAATGATACCGGTATCTAGATTATTGACAACATATAATTTCATTGTGTTTTCTATTATATGCTGTTTAATGTTAAGCTATTGGTAAACTCCTCAGGTCCAAATAGCAGAAATAAGGGTTGGGAAAAATTAAATATCTGAAATGTGACCCTGATTGGTAAATGAATAGCAACAACAACAACAAATGGAGAAAAAAGCAAGTTTCGACGGTTCCATTTCATAAACTAATGTTGATGAAAAACATTCACAGAGGAATAAACGTAAAGCGAAGCGTAATTTATCGTTTTCTCAGCATGTGAAAGCCATTGCTGCAAAAATTTCGAAAAATTAAAATATTTAATTTGAAATTTTTGAAAACCTCAGATTTGATCTTCTATTGATGATTACAGTGTTTATATTTCAAAAAATTCAGAAACAATTTCTAAAATGACCGAAAAAATTGAATTCAATCTGAATTATATGAAAATATATCATCCACATTAACTATTAAAGCTAGATTCTACAAAAATTTGGTAGCAAAAATTGTATAACAAATGCTCTACTACACGCGTTAATCCAAAAAGTGTGGAGAGTTATTATTGAATTTGATAATTCCTTTTGAATGTATAAACAAATAATTTGTTTAATCCAACGATATCTCTGAATTTTTTAACAAACTATTTAGCGAAATGACCTCTACAATGTCATTCATCACTTTTTATCTAACGTAGAGGATTATAATAAAAGTAACAAAAATTTATAATGAATTCTTTGACAATCGCTTACAGTCTTTCTGATGCAATTTCAGCTCTGGATGACGAAATGAAACACAGCCCTGTGGTCTGGCATCTCACTAACATCTCGTAAATCAAATCTACAGCGCTTACGAGTTCATGTGTGATTCAACCTTTAAGGACGCCACTCAGGCAATGATTAAACAAATTGTCAGTTGTCCAAATGTTGTTAGACTTCAACCAAAGATCCCAACAAGGACCCACATGATCAAAACATTAACTCTGACAGTGAAAGTCGCTCATAATTTCACTGCCCAGACCGTACAATATCATAATGCCATGAGGCAAACTCCTCCTCCTCCACAGATCATCTAATTTTATTTATATTTGTTTTATTAATACCATGAATAAATTTTTATATGTTGAATCCAGTAATATATCTTTCTTGCATAGATCTGCATTTATAACTCCGTTATACATGTTGCTTCAAAAAGCTTTCTGCGTGCGTATCAACATCGCCAGTGAAATATTCTTGATGTTGCAGATTTTCAAATTCATTGATTTACCTAGTAATCGAGAAACGATCCAATAAGTTGAGCACCACGCTGCAATTGGATATTTGTGCATAAAACTCGAACAGTAAGGAGATTTCGCTCATATTTCAACTCAATTTATCAATTTTTTTTTCAAATCCGCAACCATCTTTCAACCACTGTAATATCCGTTCCCTAAATATGGTATATTAACAAGCTCCGCCCAATCCGTTTGATTTTTATTCGTAAGGTTATATTACTGCCCCAGTAAGAGCTCTCAAAGAATTTGTGAGCTAATGGCGAGGTCTGCTACTCAAATGCACTTGAGTTACTCGTACATGTTAAAACAAATTGGCGACCAATTACAAATAGTAATTTTTCGCGAATCTGCATTTGTAAAATGAAAATTCTTTATTGCGAAATGTGCACACCTGCGGATAGAAGTTAACAGAATTCAAATAATATTATTTTGTTTTTTTTTTAACAGCAGCCGCTACCAGACGAGCTATTAGCATTAGGGGATGGCTGATTCAAGTCACCAACTAATCCCTTGAGCTCTGCATCTTCCTGTGTCTCAACAGCTGGAAGCTTAAGCAACTGTTTTACTGTTTCGTTGAAGAGTTCTTGGATTCCAACGCCCGATAAAGCGGATGTTTCCTTCCATGCTGCAACTTGGTTAGTGAAGACGAAGTCGGTGATTTGTTCCTGTGTGACAACTCTCTGAGAGGTCAAATCGACCTTGTTTGCTGCACAGATGATGATGCAATCGTCCTTTCCGTGGTCGCGAAGCTCATTGAGCCACTCAACAGCGGCCTGGATTGTTTCCTCGCGAGTAACATCCAAAACAATAATGCAAGCGCGAGCATCTCTGTAATACATAGGAATGAGAGACTTGTACTTTTCGGAACCGGCTGTATCCCAAATTTCAAGCTTGACTTGGACGTCGTCGACCATCATAATTTTAGTTGTGAAAGCAGCACCGATTGTGGAGCTTCCGCTTGGATTGAATGTGTTGTTGTTGATGCGGGTGACAATGGACGTCTTGCCAGAGGACTGAGCACCGAGCAAAACGATCTTTTCAGAGCGCGTCGATGATTTAGTTTGACGCATTTCTAACTTGTCAGTTTTTTAAATGGTTTATGGTTTATTTTTGTTTTATCTTCGCTGTGATGCTCCAGGCATGTTTGATATGCGATTTTTATATAAAATAAGGGAATACATCATTTTTGTTTTTTGACATGTAACATCAAGGTTGTCAAATTATAAAAACTTTTTGAATCAATTTTTATATGGATGTCAATTTGGATAACTTATTTGTCATGTAAATGAAATTCTTTTTCAAGTACTTTCTCTTTGATGTGATCATCGTATAGTCCTCTGTCAATAATTTCCAAATTTCAAGTTTTTCTTGAATTATTCTTATTATTTAAAGACAATTTCTTCGAATTAATATGAAATCAAAATAAATATATTTATTATCTATAGTACTTCTTAAAATTAGCATCTTTCATTTTTTGTTTTCTTAAAATAGGCAAAGTATTTAGAAAAGAATAAATTTTGCTGAAGTCTCTTTATAATATTGTGATTTTAAAAAAATTTCAAAACATAGATTTTAGCTTAGGTATAAGTTTGGAGAGGCGAGAAATGACGGTGCTTTCATTTTGGAAAGACAGTGAAGAAAAATAAAAAATTGATAAATTCTTTCAAAGAGATAGAACTGTATGTATCTGCGTATTTGTATATTTTATATAAATTAACAATGCCATGATGTTGGTTCAAGTTTAGTTCTCACCATCAATCTTGCCATCCTTGTTAACGAACTTGAATGATGAGAAATCGAACTGATCGAGGCTATCAAGCAAAATTGTTGGCTTAACACCATATTCGTCGAGTAATCTCTGGTATGGAAGTGATTTGTCTGGAACCATGACGCAAGACATTCCAGCAGAGATGGCAGCCTTGACACCTGTTGGAGCATCCTCGAAAACGAGAACTTCCTTTGGATCTTCAACTCCGAGTTTCTTCATTGTGGTTAAGAAGATTTCTGGGTTTGGCTTTCCGTGGGAAACCTCATCACCGCATGTGGAGACATCGAATTTAGCGAATAAATCTGTGTGTTTAACAGTCTTTGCATCTAAGTTGCATCTATTGCTTCCTGTAGCAATGCCGATTGGGATGCGCTTAGAAACGAATGTTTCAACGAGTTTTCTTGCTCCTGGCATCAAATCCGATTCTGGAAGTAATTCGTTGAGAACGATATCGAACTTCTTCATATATGCAGTAGGATCACCTTCGATGCCGAAAGCCTTCATGAGGATCTTTCCGCACTCTGGTCCCTTCGTTCCCATAATCGCTAAATGTAAATCCTGTGTAAGCTCGTGCCCGCTGTATTTGAGGACAGCAGCAGCGAAGATTCCCTCTGAGTCGACAAGGAGTCCATCGACATCACATATAACACACTTGATTTGAGTCATTTTTGTGATAATGGTCGAGCAAAAAAATTTCTGATTGAATATTTTTTCAATATCTAATCCGCAAATCAATTATATGACAGAAAACATCAAAGTTCCTAAAATTTTGTGGAAAACGATGAAAAATTGATTTTCATTTTCTGTGGAATAAAAATTTTGTTTTTTTATTCGTTTCTTGTATTCACTATCATATATAAAACTATTTTAACCCCAAAATAAAAGAAAAATAATGAGTATTTGCCCATCAAAATTTGTGATGAACTCTAAAACAGTTGAATATGGATGTAAAAACACGTAAAACTGTTGGGTATAATAAAGAGTCACGAAAAAGCGACATGTTTACACGGCAAATATATTTCATTTTGACATGTAAAATTGTTTAGCTAATCAGAATCTGTATTTATAAAGTTCAATTAAACTTGTTATAGCATCTGTAAATCTTATTAGAGAATCTATCAAGCTTGCTAGGGAGTATATTAAGCTTAAATGAACACCCTTTGTTAAAATGGCAGACTTTACATGCCGAAACATAATTATAACTGCCATGTAAACACATCACTTTTCTTGACTCTTTATTATACCTACAATATTATAAATAAACCATTTTATCTATCTCTAAAGTTACAGGTTTCAACAACCACAATATTTTATCAATAATCTAATATCGAGTTTAAGCACATTATAGAGGTAAATTTACCATAGAGAAGACGCAAAAACCGAATTCTAATGTTTGGAATAGGCCTTGCCATTGATTTTTTATCTCTATTTCTAATTTTCCAGACCATAGAAAATAATTTTGTGATCCGACGAGAAATCGCTTTATTAGATGGAAGAAATTAAGATCCAAAAGTCCCGGGACCATGGTCACGGATTTCTCAGTTTTGTTTTTCATATATTTCATTTTAACGCGTAGATATGTAATCCCATGGGCATTTATTTCCATGGAATAAAATTAAAATTGCTCAAAAGTCTAAAAAATCAATCTTGACGAGCAACCCTCAAAATTTGTCAATGACGTTTATTTTTCCCTCAATGTTATCAATTTGTAGCGGATTAATTTAACTTTAAAAAACACAGTTTTCGAGCCCAAACTTTGAACTCTGATTCTATAACATATAATCATTATATATCTTATGAGAAGAATCTTTTAATAAAAATATCAATCTCAATTTTCATTACAAAAAGATCAGAATAGGGTAGAGCATCACATGTTCTCGATGTCCTTACATAAACCTCTCAAATCAGATCTCAAATAACAGCAAAGATTCAAAGAGATAGATTTTTTTAAAAAAATTATTTATTTAGCCTTCTTCAAGATATAAACAAAAAAGCTTTTTCATTATTGAGAATTTTCAACAATTGATTCAAATAATAATAATTAGAATGCCAACAGACAAAACGCTTTTAGATAACTCTTTAAGATAGTTTATGGACCATTATTTTTATTATTAGGCTTTTTCAAATCAACTCGAAATAAGTTTGAAATGTTACTCCATGGTATATTTCCGTTAAAAAATATTCCGCTCAACAGAAAGTGGGAAAGTAATTCAATGTATATTTAAAAAATTGTTCTCAAAAAATTCAAATTTTTGTGAGCATTTTTGAACCTTCAATGATATATTAATAAACACATGATACTGAACAGGAATACTATGGTTTCGCGAATTTTGACATTGAAAGAGTTCAGAAACATTTTCTAACTAACGCAAATAATTGAACAAAGTCACTTTTTATTTATTATTTTTAATGATTCCAACAAATATCGACAAGTACAGGATATTCAAGGCCTCACACTAGGGCGAATACGCTTTTGTTGCCTTGGCCGTCAATGAACAGACTCACGAGAAAGTTGCTCTTAACGTTATGGAGAGAAACAAATTCCAAGACAACGGGATGATGAAGTATATAGAATCAGAAATTAGGATGCTGGACAAGATAAATCACAACAGTTTCGTCAAAATCCACAAGATCATTTATGACGAGCAATTTATTGTGATGGATTACATGGAGAATGGCTGCATGTCCGATCTTATCACAAACAACTGCTTCCTTTCTCATAAGGAAAGACTCCTAACGTGCATCACAATGCTCCAAGGATTAAATTCTCTCCACCAGAGAGGCATCGCTCACAGAGATATTAAGCCAGACAACATCTGCTTCGACATAAATAACAATCCAAAACTTTTGGACTTTGGTTTCTCTACAGAAAACTCAGATTTAACAAAAACTATTTGCGGTACATTGATTTACATGGCGCCAGAAGAAAGCTTACACAAGGAATACGATGTCCTCAAAGCCGACATTTGTTCATTTGGAGTTACAGCACACGTCATTAAGACTAACAATTTCCAATTCGAGGATTCCAACAACATGAAGCATCTTCAGTCTCTCAAAACTGGCGACATAAAGATCAATAATCTCGCTACTGGTAAGATCAAGTCCGTAATCCAGTCATGTCTTGAGATTGATCCTTCAAAAAGACCATCTTGTGAGGAACTCTGAAAAGCATTCGAGACCATCACACAAGAGATCTATGCAGAGATCGAAGCACGTCCAAGAAAGAACGTAACACAAAGTAAATCGCGACCATTTATTAACTTAAACAGGACTTCACAGAGAAGGTTGAAGTGCATCAGCCAAAGAGTCATCAACTTCAGGATCAACAGAGTATATAATTTGTTTGTTTTATAAAACTCTTATTAGCCAAACCTTTATTTCATATAAAAGACTTCAATTAGAGCCAGTTATGGCTATGCTAAGAGATTACGAGCAGAAAAATAAGATGTCAATTGAGAAATTTGATATTAAACTCAAACTCAATATTCGAGCTGAAAATCGTTATAAGCATACAATGGATGTATGAAATAATGAGTCAGAAAGAAATTCTCCATATAAGGTTATCTAAAATAATTCAAATGAGTTGTTGCCACACAATCGACCAAAAGAGACTCGAAAAAGGACTCTATTTGTCGATGAAGCTCTCAGATGCGTGGCTGGCGATCATAAAATCAAGCAAATTAGTTAAAGTTGCGACAATTTGTTTATCATGTATGGAAATATTTCTCGAAAAGAGCCAGCTCGAGGAACACATGAAAGGGCACTCACAGACACTCATTCTTGATTTGTTAAGTTTTGAAATTAAATGTTCGAAATGCAAAATTCTATTGAATTGCCCACAAAGACTGATAAATATATGCTTGCAATCGATTCCTGTTGCTCCTTATTCCACTCTTAACGCTGGATTTCCTAATTTAGGGAATTCTTGTTACACATCTGCAGTTTTGACTGCATTAGGACATTGTGGAGCACTCGTTACGGCATTGTTGGCATCGAATCAACCTCTTTGTCGTCTTTTTGCAGCTTCAGTTACAGTCAACAGAAAATTAAATCGCGTATTACATGCTGTGTTTCCACAGTTTTCACCAACACGTCAAGAGGATGCCAGCGAATTCCTTTTTTCGTTCATCGACAGACTTTGTGAAGATCCAAACGTGAAAATGCTTTTTGGAGGTTACACAACGTATTCAGTACAATGTGTAAAGTGTGGTCACACATCAACGAGTAGTCAAAGATTTACAATACTGCCAATCGACATTTCAGGCCACGGTTGGGACGTTGTTGATGAAATCAACGAAGAAACTAAAATACCGCGATCTTTTGGAGTAGAAGACTTCTGGGAGGAGAACCATAGTTGCAATTCATCTGCTTCTTTTGTTTCATTTATGATGCACGGTTCAACAGATTCGATTTCATTAGAAAAATGTATGGAAACAATGTTTTCACCAGCACACATCAATTGTTCAGAATGTAAGTTTCCTAATGCCACAATGGTGAATGCGATATCTTCACTACCAGAAATTTTGATTTTACAGTTCAACAGATTTACGCGAAGATGGTTTGGCATAGGAAAGGTTTTCCAGTTCATAGATTTCCCTTTTGAGGGCGAAGTTGATTTTGGACACTTTATTCCTCGAGATATCAATTCAGGGCCAACGAAATACAAAATCACTGCAATTATATCTCACATAGGTACTATGGGATACGGACATTATGTTTGCTACTGTTTGGAGGGAAAAAACTGGGTTTTGTATGATGATGAAAGTGTGAAAAAAGTTTCAGCAGAAGAAGCTTTCAGCAGTTTGTCCTACATTTTGGTGTACACGAGAATGATGTCTGACGAGGTTAAGATGGTCAACGATGCTATAAATCTTTCCAATCTTCCGTACGATTGGGGAATTCCTCTTAAAACGATTGCTGACCCTCAGAAGTGGGTTGGAACTGTTCCTGAGTCGAATGAAGGCAAGAATATATTCAGCATCGCAAGCGAGCTCGCAGGAGGAAACGTGACACGTGGAATAGTTACAGAAGATATCAGAGAAGTGTTTATTTCTAGAATGCCATTCTCTTCTTCTAAAATATACATTTCAGAAGAAGACCTTGAGAAGCTTTGGTCATTTGTTTTCGAGAATTCGGATTTCCCGATAATAGTTCCTGTTGAAAACTCAGAGTTTGTTGTTGGTGAAACTGCCGTTCAACTATAATTTTTATTTTTATTTTTTTTTTTCTTGTTTTGTTTGTTATTTTAAATGTGCGTTTATTTTAAAAATCAGATCTTTTAAAATAGATCTAATCAAATACATTCTTATTGTATATAATATATCAATACATTCCAAATCGATATTTCAAGATTCATTCGAAGTAAAATCAAAAAAAAAAAAAAAAAAAAGATGAAAAATAATTGAATTATTTTAACGAAAACAAATATGTATAGTTTTGTTCAAAACTTATATTATAACTTTAGGATGTATACTAAACAGTGTAAGAGTTTGGTAATAAAAAGAATTGAAGAGCATAAGATTTTTAGCTTTGAAGGTATCTTTGTTTCATGATCATAAAAAAATGCCGTTACTCATTGTTACTCTATGATATCTTTCATTGTTAGACATGAAAAATAGTTCTGCTCAAGTAGTAAATAGATATTTTAATTCACTTATGAACAAACATATAATACAACACATATAATAAAAATTCTTAGAAAGCGATATTTCCAAAATCACCACTATCAGGTAAATCACTTCCATGCAGAATATTTCGTTTTTCTTTATCAGGTATAGAATGAATTTGTTGATTCGGCATTGATATTTGATTTTGAATATTATTTGCTGAAATATCGCTTTCTGTAGGTTGGACAGCTTCAATAGTCTGTATAGTTTGTGTGTAATATGTTGATTTATGATGCTTCGGCTCATAATTATCATTATAATATGATAAATCGTCTTCAATAAATTTTTCTCCTTTGGATCTTCTCTCCTGCTTTGGGTTTTTATGGCTGATACCGTGGAATTTCGTAAGAGCGCTATTCCATCTATTTTTCACAATATTTCCACTTCTTCCAGGCAAACACTATGAAATCTTTACCCAGTGTGGCCCATACTGCCTATACTTCTCTACAATAATATCATCTTCATCCTGCGTCCACGGCTTATTAACAACTTCTTTAAACAAGTACTGATTGTATCTGTCCCTGCACTGACACGCAGTTCGACCCGGGAGGAAGCAGGCAATCGCCTTCCACGTTTCGTTCTTCTTATCTTTGGCGAGTTCTTTCAATAAATGATCTTCTTCTTTTGTGAATCTTTTACCGTGTTTCTCGGATGCAGTGTGAGGGAACGAGACGTAGGGTTCTGAGGAATCGTCTGTGCTCTCAGCTTGCGATGAAGACGACAATTTCGAAATTATGAGAAATTAACCTCCAATTGCTGAACCACCCGCGTTTTTCGGGAGCAAAAACCATCTGCGTGATGTATCTAAGGTATATATGGCTTATTAGACAAAGCCTTATCAATTCCGCACAAAAGAAACAAAGATCGCCTGAGAAAGTGAAAACAGTCTTCTTATGGTATTTTGGATCCAACCATAATAGCAATTATTGATTATGCTTTCAATTATTGAAATAGGTTTTTTTTTAATATCGGAAATTTTGTAAAATAACATCACCCTTTCGTTATAATTCTTGATGGTATTTTAACCTTTCATGGTTATTTTGTTCAATTTTTTAGTGGTTGAAGATTTGATTTATTTTCATTGATGTTGGCAATTTCCTTTATACTACATGATATACATTTCACTTAAAACATATTTCAAACATCATCCATCATTAATCTCGCTTTTAAAATTTTAATATCATGAAGTGGATATAATGATCAAAATAACGCATTTTTAACTACTAAAATTGATAGATTTGAATATTGATAATGTATAGGATTCATGAGAGAGTGAAATAAAGATGGTAGATTTTAATCAAGAATATTGAATTTTTAAATCTTGAACATATTAGTTTTCTATTCTTTAAATATTAGTACATCAATTGGCATAACAGAATGAATCACAATTATTCATTGCAAAATAGAACATCGCTCTGCAGAGAAAAGTTTTCACACATGAATGTGATCATCTGATAATCCTTCGAATGGAGCATATTCATCTTGACGTAAAGGAGATTTCTTAAGATGAAAATTTGTCAGGGCTGCACAAAAAGTGAATATCGGATTGTAATACTCCAATTTCAATCGATACGGAAGAGCCATAATTTTCCATAAAACTTTCAATCGACCAAAAAAATTCTCTACTACAATTCTGTAGTGAGAAATTTTTCTATTCTGGGCCTTTTCTTGTTCTGTTAGTTCACCTCCTCTTGGCTTGCGCATCATTACTTGTGCACCTGGTAATATATATTTTAATCCTGTATACCCACTATCGGCAAGAACTTGTGGATACAGGCCGAAATGGTTGAAAACTTCATTTGCTTCATTCCTTATCAAATCGGCTACATTCGTATGCTTAAATACATTCAAATCATGACGCTTACCGTGCGTGGAATGATTATGATGCATGAGGAAGCCGACGAAATCGACAAGAGCCTGTGTTTTCACACAATGACATTTATGTTTGCCGCTGTAAAACCTCTTCTGGTTTGTCGAAGGGCAAGAAATTTCTTGAACTGTTGCATCAATACAACCTAATATTGCTGGAAAGTCAGGGAAATCCTTATTGGAGCCTCTCACTCGGTTCATAACTGTCACCCATCTAATGAATTTTTTCTGAAGCACAGGTGAGTTAGTAATAAGATGTTCGCAGAACTCGAGGCGAAGACTCGAGTTCTGCGAACATCTTTTTAAATAATTACCGAAAATCACAAATTACAAAACGAATGATTTATTAATACTAATATTTACGATAGAGTTAGTTTACAAAGTTAGGCTCCCATATAAAAAACAAATTTTGAATTTCTTACAAAACTAACGTTAAAATTTGTTTTGAAACTAATGAATATAAAATTTATTCAGTTTTTTTAAAAAATAATTTATGACAAACTAGCTAACTAACTAATGAAATAAAGCGAAAGGATTTGTGGGTAAGGAAATTTTGAAAAATAATTTTAGTGGTTATGAGAGAAATTTGATGTTTTACGTTACTTTATAAGTCAAGATTAGAATTTATGAAGTCAGTTTTTGAAAAATTAATTTTAGTGGTTATTCTGATTTCTTTTCTTCTTCCTGCTTCTTCTTTTCTTCCTCTTTCTTCATTCTTTTTGCGATCCACCTTGGATTCTTCTGTCGTCCTGCAGCAAGTGCTGCTAATTGTTTTTCTGTACACCTACGTTTAGGCTTAACTGGTTTCTTTTCTAAGGATGTAAATCCTTCATCAGCTTCGGCACTTCGTGCCTCAGGGCTTTCAGCCCGTTGTTCAGTCTTTTTAGACTTTCTTGTTTTCGTTGTTGCTTTGAGTTCATGACCTTCGGTCTTGGAGCTAAGCTCCTTTAATATTTCTTCCTTTAATGTCGATTTCAGAGTTTCGAAGTCTGTCATG
>JALKBU010000660.1:0-28899 GCA_023091735.1 Trichomonas tenax | reverse complement strand
AGGTTCAGCTTCGCTTCTTGGTTTCCAAATATTTTGGATTTTTAAAAAAGCAAAGTGTCACATTTATATCCACAGAGCCTTCTAGAGCTAACCAGGATAATATCGAAAAAAAAAAAAAAAAAAAAAATAGAGGAAAGACTAAGGTCATGAAGCTAAGTCGTTTGGCTATTTTTTTTTTATCAGAGCAAAAATCAAAAAAATTATCATAAGTTTCATACTCGAGACTATATTTTTCGCTATAATTACTGCTATGAGGGTGTCAATTTTATATCCACAGAGCGTTCTTAGATTATTAAAGCAGCAAAGTATGTATCATAAAGATAAAAAATCATAGAACTCACTAGGCAAGCTAGAGCAAAGTCTTATAAAGTATAAGCAAAAAACTACAATTTTTCATTTTCGAAAATCCACTCATCACACTTTGACCGACAAAATAACAAAATAGACCGAAACATACTATGCAACATAAATGCGCATAGGTCTAACTAAGCGTTTTGCACTAACAAAGATATGCATTATGGACGACCATACAAAAAAAAGCTCCATATCATTTTAAACAGGAAGAGTTTAAACTATGCAAAAACCAGGATTTTTAGTCAATTTTATATGCACAGATATTCAAAACAACATGTTTATATTCGACTTAAAATCAATTATTCTTTGGCTAATCTTTAGACATTAGAGAAGCAAAAAGATTTTCATTATTCTTATATCAAAGTGTCAAATAACGAAATCACTCGAAAATTCATTGTCAGACTGTCAATATTATTTTCGAATTTAATGACCGACATCAATGATTTAATTTCCGAATTCTATTACCTGAAGGAGCATATTCCGATAAATCTTGAGTACAGATACTCAGATCTGATGCTTAACGTAGAAAATTTAAGACATAAAATAATATGCGCGCAAAGAAACAGAATTATCGCTGATTTCCATTCACAAAGAGTTCAGACTGTCGAAATAAGTTACGAGGAACTTAAAGAAATACTAAATGCAACAATAACGCCGAGATGTAATATTAATCCTGCGACTTCGCAAAGATCGAGTTTATTCATGTCCTACATCTATAAAAATATTTCGACTTTTGCTACAGCCGTCATTCAATTCTCTAAGCACCCAAATTTCGAATATTTAATTAAAGTTTGCATCCCAGCATTGTTCTGTAACTTCTGTTGTCATGAAATAATTGAACACTGCAATACGTTTTACTCATTTATTTTAAACGAATCGAAGCCAAAATTAGCAATTGAAATTTTATCGCCTTATTTCTGCTCAATCCTTGGATTTCCGTATATACAGTCCGTTATGAATTACTACATACCAAGAATGACCTCCGAAAAGCGCATTTTAAATAAAAGTCAGCCGCAAAGTTTACAAACACAAGTGCAATTGCTTTTGTCCCTCATGATTAAGTCAATGAGTTCGCTGTCCAATTCTATACTGATTTTGATGCAGATTATTTATTCTCAGCAATGGCCGATTGAAGATGTTAAAACTCTTTTCTTCGACCGTTATTTCATATACCTCGCGACAATATACATCAAACAGTCGCCATATCAGATATATTTCGACAATCTAATTGAAGTATTAAATTATATGCGCAATTCTGATGACTGTATGCACAAAGTGATTTCTGCAATTAACTCTTCGTGGTCATTGATGAGCATACCTGAAATATTCACTGCTTTTAATCATATTTATATTAATATTCTTTTATCACCATATGATATCAATTTACTTCTCAAATGCTTAAAAAACGCTGTCGAAGACTTGCCGTACACTGTCAGGGAGATTGATTTCAAGACTGAATTGCCGTATTCTCCGTTTTTCATTTACTATTATAAAAACAAGCCGAAAAAAGATCAACAAACGTCAACATTCATCTTTCCAGGCAAAGAACCTGACTATCCACAAAATAGCGATTATCTCAGCAAGTTCATTGATATCAAAACAGAACCTCTCTTTACTAAAAATCCTTATGAAGTTGCAAAAGAAACTTCGAGTGATCCTGATTTTATCGAATTCAGTCTCCGTCAATCTGTTGCTGAATGTCGAGATCAGGCTATGTTATTTGAGAATTTCATCAATTTCAAACTTCATGAAAAGATACTTACGAACTGGTTTGAAGTCAGTGTCGATTATCTCAATATTTTGAGAAGATTTTACATGTTTTTTATAAAGCCACTTCGTGTTGATGGCATTTATCATGATTTAATTTCCATCGCTGAATATCCAGAAAACTTGAATCACCTCTACGTCAGCTGCATGATGCAGAGAATTTTGAAGGTTTATAATGAAAGAAAGCCTTTCTTCGGCACTTTGTCGAAGCTGTGGCAAGACGTTCTTGTTTCATGGAAAACTGTCGTTGAAGAAATAAATCTTTCGAGATTTAGCAAGATCGTTCAGAACTCTTTTTGGGATTCTATTCAGATATTCAACGCTATTGATTATGTTCCATTTCATGATAGATTTTTCTTGTTGCTTGAATTTATGAAGTTTTTGACTATTATTAGAAGAAACTCAGGCAAGCAAGATACATTTCAGTTGCTGAAACATATCATAAGTTTCTCAAGTCCAGAAACACTTCTCCACTCATTCGTTATATACACAACATGCTTCATTAGTGATTTATCACTCACAACAACACTTGATGTTGATACAATGAACTCATGGACGATATTCCACAATTTCCTCTCTAATTTCATCCAAGGAGAGTCATCAATGGATCTTCCGAACATGATTGCAGAGTTACAAGATATATTGAATCATTCCATAGATCCTCAATAATATAATATCCATATATAGTTATAAATTTGTTTGTTTTATTTTATATATATAAATACATTTGTCTTTATTTAAATAACAAAATAAAAAAAAAAATAAATTAGTTTGTATCTCTTATTGTCAAAGAGATGCCGAAAGAATATAATTTTTGAACATGGTCGGCGAATGAAGAGATAATCATCGAATATTTTTCATTAAAATCTTTCTGGAATGCAGATCCCATTGATCCTTTCATGTTAACAACAGCGAAGACTCTGGAGCTCATGAAGGCCCTCTGATAGCCAAGTAGCAAGTCAGAGCGAAGTGTCTTTGGATCAAATTGTAAAACAGTACTTGCAATGGTATTCTGTGATGCATATTTCGTTGCTATGAAGGAATAATGTAAATTTGATTCACTCATTGTCACAAGCAGACCGGCGTTTATCTTTTTAAATGGAATTGATGCAATGAGATTATACTCTGATGGTCCATTCAATGATATTGTTGCTCCGAGTCCTGCAAAATATTTCTTAGGAACACCAGAAGCAATTCTGAAGTCATACATTACATTTTTGAAAGAGCTGGAAAGTGAATAGTTAAGTGATGTATTTGTATATGGTGTAATGTGATTCAAAGTGATTGATAATTTCATATTTTTTTCTAATGTCGCTGAAAGCGCCATATCGAGATTATCGATGACAGGAAGTGTGGTAGAGAACAATATTGGTGAGTCTCGGGCAATATCGATCGAAATTGGAAATCCAAATTTTTCAGAAGTGAAATTTAATGCAGCATTTCCTGGTAACTCTTGTTCTCCGGCCTGCTGTGCGTATTTGAGTGGATACATCCTTGGTTTCATTGAAAAAACACCAATTAAGTTTCCATAATCTTTCAATTTCTTAGAATAAACGACTTCAAACGAATTATTTGGCGGCAAAGTTGTTGGTCCAACCAATTCTCCTTCAAAATTTTGATATGGAAGACATTTTGTTTGTTTTGCTTCTTTGAACATTTTCATTTTTAATTTTACAAGTCAGATTTGCAAAATAGTTCTTTACATGGCAATTTTGATTGGCAAAATATTGTATTAAATCGTCATAAAAATGAAATCGAGTCAAATATCTCAACATTTTGCGCAACTTGGACTTCCGATACCAACAGAACTGCCGCCGGATGATGCGAAAATTATTGCCAACCCAGAAAATGTCGAAAAATTTGAACTTCATCAAATATCAACTCCTAAAAAATCAGAGTTGGATCAAGATTACGATAGCACTCGTTCGCACTTTCTATCTCAGAATGAAACATCGCATAAACAAGAACAAATTTCACAAGAATATAATACATTATTAAATACTTTAATAAATGGAGATGAAACACGATTGGAAGAATTAAGGAGACAAAGATACCAATGGCGCCAAATATTAAGTGAAAATACAATTTATCAAATTTGTAAAATTGAAAATTGCACAAATTATGCGATACCAAACAGCAGATACTGTTCAAAGCATATACTCATGGATGATAAGCAACAAATTTATAAAATGTGTGATAAATGCAAAAATCCATTTATTCCTTCAATTGGTTGTTTAGTTTGTCGCAAATAGATTTAAATTGATATAAAATGTTTGAATTTTCATGAATTTTACAGCATATTTAAATTCTTTAAAACAACAAAAATATATCGACTCTATTCGCCAATAAATAGTTAACTTGGAGCGATTGAACACTAAAAATAACAAGAGAATATCGACTGAACAAATGCTCCAATATCTAAAATCAACAAAAGGGCTCTTTAAATCAATTTGAATGTCGAAAGATTTCTAATTTATAGAATACTGCGGAATGAATTATTTTTAAACTGCTTGAATTCGATGGCGATACAATTATTGCTGATTCACCCCCTTTTACATGAAATTATTGTTCATTTAATGATACAATAATTCATTTGCGTTTTTGAAGAATATAATTCATAAAAATGCAGGTCTATTTTGAATGGAGCCGAAGAACTCCAAAGCGCAGAGAGTAAAATACGCTTCAGCTGGGTTTGATGACTCCGTCTGCGTGATTTTTATGTATCGAAAAGGTCCAGCATCAGTGCCAGTCCAAGTGCAGATATTTACGACATTCTCGAATTCGTTGTTGTTCCTGTGTTCATCAAATATCTGCCATGTTATTTCATCAGTTGATACTTCGACAATCCACGACTTTGGAGTCCATCCAACACCAAGAGCAGAAGGAATTCTTATTGTGTACGCATGCATTGTTAAAACTTTGTCAATGAAATCAATTTTCACCCATGATCACTTCTTAGGTGTCGAAATCCATTTGCATAACCTAATGTTCTCCATTAAGTCGTCGACATAGTTCGAAATGTGACTTGTCGATGATGCACTGCATTTAACGATTCCTGCTGATGCAAGAGACTCAGATGTCTGCTGCCGAAGCCAAAAGAATATTCCTTTCATTGGTTTTCCTGTGAATTCGATGACTTTAATTGCATTTGGAGAATTAATTTCAATATGTGTGGAATTTGATCGCTCAGGAATAACCAACTGTTTTCTTTAGAGAATTTCTATCTCGTGATGCTGTTTGTCAAATTTTTTCGATAGTTTTGAAATCTCAGACTGCATTGAATCAATAATAGACTTTTGCTGATTAATGTTGTTTCTAGTATATGTCAGGAAGTCTACTAATCGTTGTATTTTGAAGATTATCGCAATTAATAAAAAGTCATCAATATTTTCTGCTGTTATATTGAAAGATTTCTTTTGGCATGCGTTTAAAAATTCTTGAAATGTTTCATTTTTGCACTTTATATACAATGAATTCTTTCCTGTCATTCGAAATTCAGAATAAAATGGTGAAATGCTTGCAAAATAGTCTCCATAGACTTTGTATTCGATTCCATTGCACTTTATTGTCTCCATTTTCCCAAATGTATTTGAGAAATGGTGGAATGTAAATCATCAAAAAAAAAATGACAAATTTTCTCACTTCGCTAAATTTATCATTTTATTGTAATCTAAGAAACACAACTAAAGACTTTTCAACTTTATTTTGTGTCAAAATCACTTATAAAAGATGATTTAATTTGAAGTGATGAACTTCAATAAAACATTGAATATCTGAGATACAACTCAACAGATATCAATAGAAAACATCTTTTTCCTTATCAATTACCTTTAAACACATCAATTTGCTAATGAAATGTCACTTTAAATAAAAAAAATATTTCGCATCGTTCTAAAACACTCATTATTGAAGTTATCTTTAAAAATGCTGAATCATTATTTTTAAAGCCTCAATTAGTATCTATGATGCTATCAATTCATTTCCCAAATGTATTTGAGAGTATGAAAATGTAACTTTTATTGTCAGATTTCTTCGATTAAGTTAATCAATTGATATCATCATTTCAAAATAGAATTTATCTATTCTATACTATCAGTATATTATGCATTTCTTTCTATTTGCTTTGAAGAGGAAAATAAACACAGATTGGATAAAAAACATTTATGATTTTAAAATTTAAAATAAAAAATATGTAATAATTATATAAAAACAGAATATTTACTATAATATATATTACTTAAGAACTATATTGATATTTGCGTGCGAGATTGCTGCCATTACTTCCGAAACATTTTCTGGTTCAGATATAATATTTTGCTGATTAAGGCATTCGATGAAATCTATGTCAACAACTCCTTTCTGTGCTGAAAGAGAATGCCCTGCATGGAAGAAACCAACAGCCTGCGAATACTTCTTGAGTGCAGAGAATTGGTATCTTTCGGCACGTCTGAACTCTGTGAGCAAAGGTGCTGGATGCAAAGCGCCCATAGTGCCGTCTTTGATGAGATAGTATATGATTGAGTCCTTTCTAAAGATTGCTATAACATCTCTTCCGACATTAACGTGGCCGATAATATTTAACATAGGTAATGACTCCATGGAGAATGTCTTAAGGCCGAGAACAATATTAATATCAATAGAAATGAAGAAAATATCACCGCACGATGTAGAAAAGCAAACAGTTAAATCATCAATTGGTGCAATCGAAGTGATTTTATCTGAGAGATGCTGGAACTGACCAACACCTTCGAATCTGTCATCGTGCTTGTTGTATGAGAGAACAGCGACGCTGTAGCCATCAACTGAGCACCAAATGTATCTGCCATGTGTTACGAGCATTGTAACATCATTACAAAAAGATGTTCTTGCATATGAATATAGAAGCTTTGTTTCAATGAATTTAGCAACACGAATCAAGTTTCGGGCGGCGATAACAACCTTATGGCCAATTAAACAGATAGATGTAATGATATCTTCAAGTTGCTGCGTGAATTGAAGTGAGAATTTTTTGCCATCGAAAATAATTCCATAAATTGTAGAACTTTTTCCGCAATCAGCTGCGAGTATTTTAATTATATCCTTGGACTTATGAGCAATGATTGTTGATGCTTTTCCTTCAAAAGTCATATTTCCTAAAACTTCGAGACGTTCGAAATCAAAAACATGAATTGTAAAACTGTTATTATTTGCGATACTCATTGCGAAACCAAAATCACCTGCTTGTGTAATATAGACTGTATTTTCGATTTCTATTGGGAGATAGAACGTGTGTGTGCTTTGACTCTCTGTCCAGAAGTTCCTTGCAGTAATGTTTCCGTCTTTTGCTGTCGATAAGAAGAAAACGCCGATCTCATCTTTGGACAAACAAAAAGCATCCATTGGAGTAAACTGCTCTTCGTGAAATGTCTTGTCGTAGTAATGATACAACCTTTCGTCAACGAAAAAGAACTCATCATCGTCATCAGGACTGCGTACGAAATACAAATCAATCGATGGATGCCCGATATAGACATAACATGATTTCATGAGATATCCCTCATCATTTGTTTCCAAAGACATAACAGTGCCGTTCATCATGCCAGCAAAAAGTTTCTTTCCTTGTTCAACGAATATCATCGAAGTGACTCTAGAAGGAACTTCGATTCCATCCTTTTCTGAAAAGTCGCTGCCAAAAAGAACAATGCGGCCAATGGTGGCGTTCATGTAATAATGGCTTGAAGCAATATAGTTCTCAGAAATTGCCACAGTAGTGACTTCAGTGTCATCAGCAATATCGAGTGTTGTAGACAGAGTCTCTTCGAAATGTTCGCAATCATAAATTGATAACTTGTATTTGCTGTGTGCAACTAAAAGTTTTTCATTGAGATAATCGCAAGCGGTTGCACTATTTAATGGCTTGTCATTATCAGCATCATCATAAACATATAATCCATCTGTATATACGCTAACGGATTTCATATCTGATATTTGATATAATCCAAGTAAAGAACCTTTTCCTTCAGGAATGATATCCTTTTTGCCCACAATTTCCGTTCCTTCCGCTGAAGTGATTGCGTAAGCATCAGTGTTATCAGTGAAAAGACGAAACGGGGGACGCGATTTATAAGGAATGTCGACTTCATGTGGAAATTCGCTATATCGATATGAAAACACGCCACGGCTGTCTGCAGCGAATAATCTTCCGTTGAAAAATGATGCAGATTTGATTGACAGTGGTGATTCCAAGTCAAGAATTACGTTCTGTGACATGTCAATGTCTTTAGAATTTGGACTGACCATGAATATTATATTATCACCATTATCGCAAACGCCGAACGCTAAATTGTTGGGAAGGAGGAAAATGCGTGTAAATCTTGGTGCTTCTATGTTTGTGTCCATAGAAAGTGACTGCAAATCAATTCCTCTGACGTGATTTTCTTTATCTTGAATGATAATTCGCGTCTTGAAAACATTTGAATAAACAATAATTGGTGATTCCAATGCCAGTGGATTCTTTTTTGCTGGGCTTTCTACTTTGTCAGGATATAATAACGCGAGAATACTGCTTTGCTTCGATGGTTTTATCGATATTAATTTTGTCGCTGTGTTTTCGATGTTCTTCGGTGTTATTTCAAGATTCTTAAGGTTGAGTGTGACGACATCTTGTTTTTCGTTTTGCAGCGTTAAAAGTTGAAAACATTGCGTTGATCCAGCAGCAATGTCTAAAATCTTCATTTCGTGCAGAATCTTTATGTTGACATCGATTGAATCTTTGTTCAATGACAAAATATAGCAGAAATCGGATCCTTTCGATGCAATAATTACAATTTTTAAATCTTGCGTTGCTTCGAACAAATTGTATGGTTCCTGCCTCTTTTCGAGCTGTATGCTAGCGATTTTCTTGAATTGGTCCTTAAAATTGGAAATTGTCATTACGTTATCCGAATTTAGCGTCCAAAGATAGTTGTCGTTAAACGTTCCCCACGCAATGCTCGTCCCTGTATAGTATTTGAACGTATTTTTGACGATAATTGAATCCTTTTCGCTGAAAATCGTGTACTTCTGGATTGTTCCGTGTAAACCAAGCATTATTTCGCACTGCGACGACGAAAGCTTCCTGGAGCCGAGAAATGACTGAATTTTGGTCTCAGGAATAACCGTCGAATGGAAGAAATGCAAAGCTTGAGTCATTTTGAAAACTGTCGCGTAAACTGTAAATTGTCATGTAAGTTGCTGTATGTCAAGTAAGTGTCATTTTTGGAAATATTCTTTAAACTCAAAATAATATTGCTATAGGTTTATACTATTTGTTTTAAAACAGTTTTCTCGTGTTAAGGTCAAGATTATATACATTTCTTTCAATAATACTGAACACGTCAATTCTAGAGAACTAATTTAGTAATGGCAACAAATTTACAAGAACAAATATAAATATTATCAAAATCTAACAAAATTTGCTAATCTAAGTAATATTAGAATGCCAGGACCGGCTGCATTTGTGCTCCATTCATTAAGAGCTTCTTTTGAAGATGTTTGCATTTAAATCTGCATTGAACGTCCGTTCTGTTTCCAAACTGCTGCGCAACACGAGTCCATGCTTTGTCGCCGAATTGTTCGACAAAACGAAGTAATTTATCTTCTTCTTCTTTCGTCCAATTTGCTTTTGAAATCTTAGGATCAATAACACAATGGAAACGTTGAGAACATTGCGCTTTCGTTCTTCCATTTCCTGCATAATGAGCCACAGCCTCCCAATTTGAATTTCCCTGCTCTTGGAACGCGTGAAGAAGTCTTTCATCTTCTTCTTGTGTCCAATGCGTAGACCTTTGTCGGGTTCCGGGAGCTTTCCCGTCTCTCATTAAAGCAGGAGAAAATAAATCTTTCGAAATCGTAATTCCGGCTTTAAAATTGTTCATTTGCGGTGTGTAGAAATTAAGGGGTTGCGAATGAGACTTTCATTTGTATTATCGTTCAATGTTTGTTCTAAAGATGAATTTTCCATTTTTTAATATTTAGACAAAATTGTTCAAATTTTGGCGGGAAAAATTTTTAAAAATTTATGAATTCATAATGCAATTGAGAAATACATATAAATATGTATATGTTTTTTAACTTTAAATCCCGATATTTGAAGATGTTATTCTATTTCAATATATCAAACAAAGCTAACGAATTTTTGGCTTTCTGGGAACCGATATAATACAATACTGAGCTAATCAAAAAATAATCAAAATATATTTTATATTCCTTTAATCAAATATATCAACGTTATTTCGATCTCCTATAGATTTGTAGTCTGGGAAATGAGAAAAATAGAATTAATATTTTGCAAAATAAAACAATACAAACAATATTTTACCATGGTAACTGTGTTTCGAGTTCAGAACCTTGTTCAGCCTTAATGAATTTAGAAAACATATCTCTTAATGGAATAATTGGATATGTAACCCTTTTGTTCTTGATTCTTTCGTAACTAATGGAAATATCAATTGGCTTGACGAATTTAAATGTTGCTATGTAATTATAATGATCATGAGAATAAAAATTATAATTTTTGAAATCAAAATGCTGTTGATTCGTTTTTTCCAATTGCATCTTAAGAGAAATGTCCATTCTATTTAGTTCGGCTGCCAACGCTAGGGCTTTGTAATCAGAAAGCTCGAAACAATAAATTCCGCCTTTTTCAATCTGATTTTGGATTAACTGCGCTTCGTTGGTGATAACTCCACCCTCAAAAACAATGCCTTGAAGTGCACAGTTTTCGAGAAAAGAAAACAATGATTGTGGATGATTAATTAAACCTTCTGAAATATTATGGAAAAGAAGAAAAGTGATATAAAGAAATCTTAATGTCGTCTCATTGCATATAAATTGAACAGGGTGTCCGTTGTTTACAAACATTTTGCTAATGATATCAAAAATTGAATCTAGTAACAAACTTATTGACTCACAATCTGATGTCAAAGAAGAAGTTTGAAACATTTCTTGCAGAATTTGGAATGTAACGTAGAATTTCACATAATTTAAAGGATAAAATTGAAAATCATTCACTGGAGTGCGACAATCCATAGAATATTTCATACTAACGATAGATAGCGATTTTCTGAAAGCTTTCATTTCAGAAAGAAAATTTTGTCGATTAATAATAAATTTTTTTGTTGAATCAGCAGAAAAGCCTTTCGAATTCAGACAGCAACGATATATATCTGAGTTTGTTGAGTTGTCAAAGTATGAAAACTCGTCTGTAATGTTTCCAACAGGATTAAATCTCGATGCGAGGAATTCTGCTGGTCTTTCAGGATCGTCATCATCCGAAACCTTCTCTGCTAAAGAATCTTTGGTTCCAAACATCAGTAATTTGTGCGTTCTGTTAAAAATTGTGTTTGATAAAATCGAATTTTCTAAATTAAGTTGAATATTTTGCTTTCTGTATGAAGTAATTCCGCCTCCTACATACATATTTGGAGCAAATTTAGTGATTTTTTCGTTATTTTGGAATTTTTTGCTTTTGTAAAATAAATTATGTGAATAAGTTGGTAAAATGAAAGAGTTAAAAACGTTTTTATTGTAAAATATGAACCCTGAGCTCTTCTTGTTGGAGTTATTCAAAATGTTAGAAGAAATAATTTCGTTTATCATCGTTATATTTGATTTTCCGTCTTTATTTTGCTGTATCTGAATAGAAGAATTCATAAAACTGCCAACAAACTCACTTGCAGCGCCAAATTGTGCGTCTGAGAGCATGTTTGATGACATTTTAATTTAATGGCAAATTTTTATTTTCATTTTATAAAATCTGATACTTTACATGTCAGTTTTATTCTCACCAAAGATTGAAGCAGAATTAAACTCTCTTTTGCTCGTATATGAATAGACTTATGAAGCAATAGCCTCTTAATTTTTAATTTCTGGATTATGTTTGCATGAGTTTGGTAATTCGACTTCATTTTGACAAAAAAAAAATAATCTGAGGTCAAAAAAATCACTTTGATTATGACTGAACAACATCAATCTATAATGTAATTATTATATACATTAAGGAGCAAACAAGTAGCATAATTCACATAATTGATTGGTATTTATTATTACTTCAATTACGCAACTAAATTAGATACATGAACTCTTCAAGTTTTGTTTTTATAAATTGTATTATAAATAGCAAGGATAATGCTAAAAAATGGGTTATTGTTAATGATTAAAAGTTTCTATTTCTGTTTCTATCTTAAGATGCTAAATAGGTTTCTTGATAAGTCTGTCTAGGCAAGAAGAACCTGCATTCGAAATTCATTCCACAAGCTTGATCAATGGTTAAGTCTCCTCCTGTAATGAAGCAGATTACATACTCCTGAATTCAATTTCAATCTGAAAATGTTGAAGAGGGAATTACTGCATTGATCAGAATCGAGATTTGGTAAATCGATATTAAACTCTTTGGTGTATATATATTTGAAGCTATTAGAGAAGCTGAAACCCATTGACTGATCCACTTGGTTTTCATCATTTTCAAAGTTATATAAGTTATAATACTCAGCTGATTATAGCAAAACGTTACATTTCTTGAATGGATATGAAAACGCGTTATATGAAAAGTACTATTAGTAATATGATCTGTCGTAACTTATTACTAAGCAATAGTTTTTCTCTTGGTTTGGTATTTAAATTATGGGGATGTTTTAATTTTTTTTATTGTATGACGATTCATTATCAATAGATATAAGAACTTGAATACATTCATATTGTAGAAAATGCTAAACAAGTTTGATATCATTTTAAAACAATTGTTCACTTTAATAAATAAAGTCTACATTGCATTGTTGAAATTTGAGATTTCAACAATGCTTGTTTGGCAACTGATAAACATTATCATATATTGATATGAAGTCGCATTAACAAATTTATGTTTTAATTTAAGTGTTTATAATGATTTCGAAAATGTTGTACAAAATTTTAGATTCAAAATTCATAGTAAATAAAAAAAGAGTATACACTGTTCTCTAAACTGTATAATGGCTGTTTCTTAATATAATTATATGACAATTTTATGAATTCATTGCTATTTTGTGAAATTCTTTTGATCAATGAGTATATGACATGCAAACTTGTTTAGATATTTGTTGGACTAAAGTGATTCTCATATTTCCAATGCGAATGCTTATTATTTCTATCAGCGCTGCAAAATTTTTTTCTGCAAAGGAACTGCTGATTGCATGATTTACCAGCAATTCAGCAATTTCCAATCTACTTCAGACATTTAACGACCATAAATACCCGAAACTTGTAGTATAAAAAATGGGAGAGCTGAGTTGTGCTGTTATTATTAAAATATAAGCACATCAACATTATTCCGGTAAATAGTGAAAATAAATACTTTCGATGATATTTCATTGGATTTAGGATATCAATAAATTGTTTATTAGCTTTCCATCCAATAATGGTTGACTATAAGCAATTTTTTTTAAAAAAATCCATCAAAATTTGGATTTTGTGATACTCCCATTATTGAATTGATTTAATTTATTTAACATCAATCGATGTCGTTGATATTTGAATAAATTAAATTGAAATGATCTGGTTATGTTGTTAGAGTTATTCGGATTTATTTTGGATATGTGAGATTCCGATGCTTTTTTTAAATTTCATATAAGAAAAGGTCATTCGAATTGGAAAAAGTGCTGGGATCGTTGAATATTTAATCATTTATAATGGCGCACAATGCTGCAGCTCATATTTGGAAAATATGTATATGGTTTCAAAAGAATTGATTTGAATGATGCCACAAAAATAGGAATGTTAATTTGGTCATAATTTAAAAACTTTTTATCTATATTGAATGACATTAAATTAATAATTTCATTCAATATAACATGATTCATTTGCTCAGATCGAAAAGCAAAATCGAGATACCATTTGATTGACTTAATTAAATATGCGCATCAATAGAGAGATTGTGTTGCACAAACCATATGCAGCTTGATCATGTGTTATGCAACACACAGTATGTATCTGTTATCTAGATACGTCAATAGTGTATGTTTCAAAAATTTGGTGCTCATTGAGGTCAGCAATTTTACTGCTTCGCTTTCTGTAATGCGATTTTTTTGTTTTTGTTACTCTTAAAATATATAATTTGATTCGATGAACGAGATAACGTTTTGAATTATTTCAAGCAAATGTGAATCCAACAAATTAACACCATATATTTGAATTCTTATCCATTCAATCTTTCCCTTATCCTTAACAATTATGTTGAAAAAAAAAATTAATTTATGACATTCACAACAATGCTTGATATGATTCACTGAAGGATAATCATTGCTGTGCAAAAATATGTAAGGTGACTTAAAAACAATCACAAATGGCTTTTGTGTTTGTTGTCTCAAGTGAATTTCATCTGATTCTCGTTTCAGAGCTTTCGAATATTTTTATTGCTTTCATTTTTAAAAATAGAAATTAGATCCAGAGTAACATCAAAATAATATAAAACCAAATGCATTTGTATTATGGGCAGGCTCCAAAGTGTCAGATTTATATGTGTTATAAAACGCTATCTCGAGTCTGGAACAAAATCAATTTACAATTTTTACATATACCATTGATATATAAACTCAATACCCTATAGTGTTCACATGTTATAACTGAAATCAGAAGCTATTAGCTACAATTGTACTAAAGCATGTTGAGTATGTGCATTTCATTGGATTTCGTTTGAATTCTTGAAGTTGCATGAATTTTAAAATTTGTAACAACATGCTTTCATTTTAATACACATATGTGAACATGAGTCATTGTTTGTGCACGGCATTCTAGTTGTATTTTAAGATAAAAATGATAATGGGTTAGAAGGCCATTATCATCATCAATTTCATTGTTTGCAGAATTGTTCGTTGAAAAATGTCATATATTTGCTATTGATATATTTATTAATAATATTCAATAACTGAATACAAACAATCTAAATGGATGTATTGAAATAAGATCAACGATGTTTAAACTTCAATTTATAAATATTGCAGAGGCAATTGCTGCATTTCAATCTTTCAATCTTAATTTGTGTTGGTTTACATAGATCAAAACCGAAATTGTGAAAATTGATATTAAACTTTACGGTATTCATATTTGAAGTGGTGAGTGAACATGAATCATAAATTGTTGCTGTTTCAACAAGATTTCGATTATTGCTGAAATAACAATGAATAACTGTAAGTGTTGATTGATATAGCCTAAAGAAATTATTTAATCTATTTTCGATGATAGAGCAATTTTCGATTTCTGCTATCGCATTATATATATCAAACAAACAATTTCCGTTGTTTCCGAAAAAGTTACAAAAATTTATTTTTGCTGTGAATTGATTTAATGAATCTATAACAACAAAATATCTATAAATTGTTCCATTTGCTATTGATGAGTATTCAAGAAATGATGGTTTGTTTTGATAAATGAAATCAACAGAACTGGAATATTGACCTTTGCATTGTGAGAAATTTGAATTCTTCACAAAAGTGTATCCATAATCAAAGCGACATGCAGCGCCAAAGCTACGTTCTGATCCACACATAGAAATACTGGAAAAATATAAAATATTTTGAACAATATTAGAAGAACGATGTCCGACATGAGAAAAAGTAGCATAATAATCCTCTGAATCACAGCACATCCCACAAACATGATTGATGATTATTTCTCCTCCAATGAAACGA
Source organism: Trichomonas tenax (assembly GCA_023091735.1). Taxonomy (NCBI): domain Eukaryota; phylum Parabasalia; order Trichomonadida; family Trichomonadidae; genus Trichomonas; species Trichomonas tenax. Next base: position 13,099 of record JALKBU010000660.1, on the reverse strand, counting down.
ATTGCAGCCCCGAGAGGAAGATTTTGTACAATGTCGGAGAAATAACAATACTCACAAAGCAGTTTGGTGGAATCAGATGAAGATTGGAATAGTATTCCATAATTTGTTATAATTTCGAATTTTGAGTTAACAACGTAGTGATTCCCGGTGGTAAAATTTAAACCAACTGTAGATTGATTTTTAACAGTTATTGTCGTTATTTCATAATTTCCTTGAAAGAGTTCATCATAAGAGCTTTTTAGTAAAAATTGATGAGTTAGAAGCATATGGAAATATTGTGATTTGATGAAATTTGTTCTTTGCCATTTTTTGACATGACATATTCTGACAATTTAAAATGTGCAACGATGAGAAAAATAAGTATTTCTGCGAAAATGGAGGTATGATGTGAGATGATATATGTGATTTCATTAAATGATTCACATTATAATTTGGCGGACAAAAACAAAATCGTTTTACATTGAATTTTGAGAATTTAAAATTCCTCCAAATTTTTTTAATGGAAAAAATAAAAAATTAATTTTTGGGGGCTTAACCTGTGAAAAAGACTTTTTAATCTAAGTACGATATAACGGTGGATGTTGTTCTTCATATATCTGAAGAAAAAAGATAAATGGAAGAAAGAAATGGCTTCAATGATGGGAATATCAAAGCCCTTCTGGGAAGAAAGGACGGATCATCTCCCTATGGAGTAGATTCACGGTGTTGGCACGTAGACGACAAGGGATTTTTCAGATTTAGAGGCATTTAACATCATTTGGTTCCATGAGAAGCATTTAAAATGTAAAATATTCAAAAAGCTAATTTACGTTTTCAACACAAAAAAATTAATTTTTATTGACCTTTTCCATTAAAAAAGCATTCGATGAATTTAATATCAAAATTCAAGGCAAAACGATTAAATAAATTCCTCTTTGAAATAGTAATATATAAAAGTGCCATATGACTATTTATGAGTTCACAAATGATTGAATTCTTTAAAATTTGATGGATTTTGTCGGCATCACTGAATTTTCTACGCCTACTCAAACATCTCGATTTTTCTCCACCAGTATGAATATTTAAGGTCTAATTTTGGTGGCAAATGAAAATTTCCCCATCTAAAATGCTGTGGATATATAAAGCATGAAAAATATATTATTCAATATTATATCAAAAAAATGTCTTGATTTATTTTGATGTTAACTGACGGGTTATCATTACTCATGTTGTTTGCATGCTGTGTGGATGAAAAGTAAGGGTTGCAAATTAAGATTAAATATTTTGCGAATAAAAAGCAACACATTTTTATTCTGTAAGTCCAACATTTAGTAGACACTGATTTGTCTGCGTTGAAAATGGACAAATCAAGTGAATAATAACGAGATAAAATCAGGATTACTAAAAATGAACAGATTGGGTATTGATATTTAATAGGATACATATGCAGGTGATAAGCCATCATAGGATAAGCATATGATTTAATTTTACAATTTCACAAGTTTGAAAATTTGAATGTGCCAACTTGATTATGATATCATATGTTTGTTATATTTTATAAAAACTAAGTTGATTTTTTATTATTTAATTTTTATTTCTTACATAAACAGCGGACAATGTCGAATATAAAAAGTGAGGCTACGCCAGACACTTCGTGTGATAAAATAGATGAAAGAGTTATTGATGACGGAGTACCTGTTTATATTTTAAGATTTAAAGGTAAACAATATTATAGAATGATAAATCCTGATTACATAAAACATATATTTATTAAAGAAGATTGTGAGGTATTGAATGCCGAAGAATATGAAAACTCTAAATCAATAATTTGTTATAAATATATTGGAAATGATGAAAGATGTAAAGACAAAGATAAAATTTATACAGTAAGATATAATGAATGGAAAAATGACAAAATAAGAAAACATTTTGGAGAATATGGGAAATCAACTAAATTTTTCAAAATAGACCTTGTTACTCTTTAAGCTGAATTTAATAATTGATTGCATTTTTTGCGTAGATTCTGGAAATATAGGAAAAATTAAGTTTTACTCTTACGATTTAAAAACTTAATGTTAAATATTATTTTTATTTCTTTATTTCTCTATAAATGAAAATTAAAACATTTGATTTAAGATCTTTAGGGTTTACACGTCAAGAATTATCAAAAATTATGAATGATTTTGATGAGGGAGAATTTCCATCATATTTACAAAATATAAAAGCGCTTGCAGAGATATTAAATGATTTCAAATATAGAGGTCCATTAAATAAAAAGTCAATAATGAACTTTTTATTTCCGAAACCTGCTCCCCCTAAAATAAACGAGTCGCCCCTTATTGAGGAATTTTATGAAGAATGTCAGCATGATGATGAACATTATATTAATGAAATAGAACAATTGGAAAAGTTAAGAGATGAAATTGATAATAGAATTAAAGAGTTAAAATATACTGAAAATAAGATAGAGGATTTAATGAATATCCCAGTCTCAGAATCAGAAACCCAAAAATCACATGAAGAACGTTATAAATCATATTTTCAAGAATCAACACAAAATTTATTAGACGGTGATTTCGATGAAACATTATCGGAAGAAGGTACAAAATTTATTAAAAAAACATAAATTACAATTTATTGAAGAAGGATATCCTTGTATCCTTTTATCACCACCAATTGACGAAGAAAAATTTAAGACAGCATTGAAACATGTATCATATGGAACTAATACAATCAAAAAAGAAGATCACGAATTATATATAAATTATTATTTAAATAAAGTAACAGGTGTTGATAAAGTCTTTGAACTACTTGACAAAATCGCTAATGAAACAATAGGTAATTATAAAATACTTTGCGATTGTGGTTTCATTGTTGAAGATTCACATAATATCACAAATGAAAGAACAGCACCAAAAGAGGATGAAGTTGAGAGATCTATTCCATTTGTTATCAAAAATACAAAAGATATGAAAACATACAAGCACTATATTTATTCTTTCATTTCTGAAAAGATGGAAGCAACTCATAAATCATCATCACATCATTTCATTGCTATTCATACATTCCTTTTTAAAGTAATCAAATTAAATAAAACAGGTATCAAGTTTAATGTTTCTGGTTATGCGTTTTTGAGTAAATTAAGATGTGTTCGACATATTCAGGATGATAAAAATTTATGTTATTTTAATGCATTATTTGGAATATAAAATTATTTTTTATTCTTACATAAATGAGTCAAAAAGTAACAACGAGATTAAACGATAATAGCATTAGAGCTGAGGGAAAAAGGAAGTTTAAACAGTTCTATAATATTCCCGATGGAACTAATCCTAAAACTCGTAGAAGTTATTTAAATGAAGCAATTGATGCGTATGAAGGTTTTGATGTTTCATCAGAAAGTGAGGAATTATGCAGGAAGTTCAACATTAATGTTGATTATTACTTCGCAGAACCACAACCTGATGATGTAGATATAAATAAAGTTCAATTTAATTTAGTTGATTCTATTGTTGAAGATCCCGAATTTCCAACAGTAAATATTCTCCTCACTCAATCACCAAGTGGAAAATTACACGCTGATAGAATCACAGACGTTGAAGCATTAACATGTTATAGAGTATGTCCATATTGTAAAGAAGAAGTTTATTCAATTCGTGATGATCTAGATAGAAAACATCAATCACGATTTCTTAAACATTGTGAAAAGCGCAAAGAAAACAATGGTAGATTAATTCAAGATGTGCAATTGAATAAAACACAACAACCATACGCTCCACACATTACTAAACAAAAAATATATCAATGGTTATTAGCTCATAATTTACAAGAACATTTTAGACCTACACGGTATTATATCACTTTTGATTTTGAAACATTAGAAACAAATGAAGAATGACAGTTATTAGAATGTGCAACATTGAACGCATACTTAAAACCATTCATGGTATCATCAACAGTAAAAACTGATTCCAAAATTTACATTAAAAACTTTTGTTTAGTCTCATCTGAAACATTCATCGCTGATTGGATTGAGTGGTTATTTGATGTTGCTGCATAAGTATCAGAAGCAAATATTAAGCAATATGATATACAGAATGAGCAATTAAAGGAATTATTAAATGAAGAATTCAATACCGTCAACGTTATAGGTTTCAATTCTGGTAAATTTGATTTAAACCTCATTCTTCGCGACTTAAATACAGCTAAATGGAAAATAAAATCTATTCTTGGTTCCTCATCACAATTTAAACAAATAACGGTTAAAAAACAAGATCACCCTTTTAGTGTGCGATTTATTGATATCAGGAATTATATCGCAGGTGGAACATTGGATCGATTCACTCAAGATTTCGGTAACGTTAAATCAAGAGTTAAATCATTCGGTTCTGATAAACCTCAGCGCCAAAAGGCGTTCTTCCCTTATCAATTAATGAATACATAAACTCTCTACCTATCATCCGAAATCTTGAAATAACAACAAATGAAAAAAAAATTGGTTCATTTATGTATAACTACATGGATTCAAACAATTTACCCATTGATCAAAAGCAAAGGAAATTAACTCAATTAGCAAGTACATACGGAATATTTATGCCTTTTTCATCATATTATTTATGGTATTTAATGGATCGATTTCATTTTATCATTGATGATATACAATCAATTTTAACATTTACTAAAAATACATGTTTTAATACATTTACAAATGAGTTCATGAATGAAAGACAAAAGGCAGAGTTAGAAGGTAACAAAGGAAAGGGTTTATTCTGCAAAATTTCATTAAATGGATCATATGGTTATGATGCAATGAACACCCAAAATTACGCAAAAACTAAAATCGTGAATGAACAAAAAGCACGTGTTGCATGCATGTCTAACAAATTTAAAAATATCCGTGAAATTGGTGAGGATACATATCAGGTTATGATGAAAGATAGATTTTATCGCTGTGATACATGTTTACAAGAGGCATTCTTTACTCTTGATAATGCCAAATATTGGTATTTGGTTTTTATTTATGACTTTATGTATAAATGCATGGATGTGAACAGATTCCATTTTATCGAGGGTGATACTGATTCCTCATATTGGGCAATCGCAGGTGATCCATCACTTCCTAACACTCAAGCATATCAGGTAATCATCACAAATAAAACATTTTATGATAGATATATTTACCAATTCGCACCTTTTGATTTCTTCTGTTATAATGATAAATTTAAACCAAAATTAAATAATAAAGCAGAGGAAAAAGCACATGAAAAGAAATTATTGGGTCTAGCTATCGAAAAACAAGGTGATAATATGATCGCATTATGTCCTAAATGCTACACATCATTTAATGGAGAAATTGGAACAGATTCATTTAAACGCTTAGCCATGAAGGGTGTATCAATGAAACAAAACAAACAATTAAAATCCTATAAATATTTTGATGCTATCAAGAATGGTATCACTTATGACGGTGAAAATGTAGGTTTACAATTAAAGAATGGAAAAATGACAAGGTTATCAATCAATAAAACAGCATTAACGGGTTCACATACTAAAGTGGTAGTTCATGAAAATGGTTGCTGTATGCCTTTTATCTTGGATGCTAAATATGAAAATATTTAAAAAAAAACACCTTTTTATTTTTAAATAAATGGATTTAAATATTATCATGAATGATTTAACACACACTAAATCTTATTTATCATATTATGATTTAAAACCACGCTTCAAAAATATGACGAAAGTATTACAGGTGATGATATTGAAGAATTATATCCAAAATATACAAATGAAGTAAAGCGAAGACATGATTATGAAATGAATAACATAAAAGATAAAATTAATGATAAAATATATACACAGGGTAAAACTAAGCCACAACTAAAACAATTAAAAGATTTCAAAGATCCAATATTAACTGATAAAGATATTGATGAATTATATAAACTCTATAACCCTAAACCAAAAGGATTAAGCGATGCACAAACTGCCCACGCTCATGGTATCATCATTGATGCACAGGTGATTATTTATGATGTATTAGTGAAACCTTCAAACGTTTCATTATTAACTGAAGACCAATTGCTCGAATTCATTTTAAATCATAAAATAGAAGCATCAAAGTATATCAAACCATTATATACGGCATATTTGAAACAAATTAACCGTGTTCATCCTGAAATATATAATAAAACTAAATTACCCAAAGCTAAACAAATAAAAGCTGATAAAATAAAAATCAAAAATAATTTACCACCTCCACCTAAAATAAAGGCGCTGCGCGCCGAGGGCAAAGCCCATGTATCATTATTTACTATTCCATACCCATTTCAGTCGGAAAGAAAACAAAAAGATTTTAAAGGTAAATCCGATTTATTAATTAAACCGAATGACCCAAAAATTCAATCACTAAAAGAAAAATTTAGTCAACCTTCATTCGCTCCTTCACCATATTCATGGGAAATTGACCATTTAGAACATTCAAAGGGTCACATAACTTACTTATTCGCTATAAATATTAATACTAGATATTTATATTGTATTAGGGTATTAAATAAATCTGAACAAGAAACGAGGCAAGCAATACAATATTTAATTAATCAGGAACAAATCGGATTTAATCACTCAGTTAATAATATCAGAGGTGATGGTGATAGAGGTTTTAAATCAGCAATGACTAAACATTTCCCAAATATTAACTTTAACTTTTCATCATCACCATATACATTACATAATAAAATAGTTGATGCAGTAATGAGAACATTAAGGGATGCATTAGGGGTTAACGGTCAAATTAACTGGGATGTCAATAAAGGCTTAATCATTCAACAATTAGTTTATTATTACAATAACACGTGGCATAGAATGATAAACATGAAGCCTATAGAAATGCACACAAACATTTCCAAAGAAGGGGATATATACGAAAACAGACTGAAAAATTAAATGAAATCAAAAATGAACAAATGAAACATGGATTGATGAACTTTAAAGAAGGTGATAAGGTAATGTTACATCTTGATTATGGTAAAACTGAGAAATCAATGACAAAAAGAAGATGTCGATTTGATACAATAGGAGAATTTATCAGATATATTAACGGTAATGGATTGGTTAAGGTTGGTAGTAAAATTGTTGAAGTTCCGATTTATTATATAACTCATTACTATTTTGATAAATTTTGAAAACAAAGTTTTCGCAAAATCCTAAAGGATTTTTTATTTTTAAATAAATGAGCTCAAAAGTTACAATATTAAATAGGATCAAGTCTAAAATTCATTACTTAAAAATAAAGAATGTTAAATTGAGTGATGAAGAGAAGGAAAATGAAATTGAAAAATTAAATACCATTCGTTCCATAATGAAATTATCGGATTCAAAAATAAATGAATTCAATAGAATAAACGCTTTACTTAGTAGAGAACCATTTAATAAAGATAAATATTTACAAGATTTTGGTATTCTATTCGGTGTTTTGCGCCTCAGGGAATGAAATTCCCGTTCGAACTTCAGTAGTATATATTTTGAAAACAAAGTTTTCGCAAATTCCTTTAAGAATTTTCATTCTTCCCTATACCATGCATAAACAGTGATATAAGGTGGCATGTAGTCGGTATTTTTAAATTCTGGGTTATCGTCTGTATGAATGAAAGAATTTTTATTACCAAATACTAATTCCATGCCCCATTTATTACCATCAGCCATTGTTCCAGCTTTGAAACCACCCGAATTAATATCATGCTACATATAATTATGGTTATGTTGTGGTAAGTTTTCAACTGTTATCTTTTTACTTCCTCCTTTTTGTTTTGATGAATTAGCACAGTATAAAAATCTATCTGTAATTTGTGACCAAACACCAAATCCAAATAAATCATATGGATTAGTATTATTCATAAATGTATAAATAGAACCTACTGGATAAATAAACTCTAATATATTATGATTTCTGATTCGCAAATGATTTATAATAAGTAGTTTATCCACTCGTAGTAATTCAAAATACGGATGTGTATGATTTATCTCAGCCTTATGATTTAATTCATCATTAATTTTTACTTTATCTGATTCATAAATGGAAACATCCACTTTATTCATTAATTCTTCGATAACATTTGTTCGTTCTTCTGTATTTGGTTTTATATATGTTATTTCATCATTTGTAATTAAACCAGCAGTAAAAGTGGGTAATTTAATTATAGGTGCTCCTCCTTCTTCACCAAACCAAGGATTGATTTTATTAATTGATACAGTATCTAATTTCGTGTGTGTATGATTCTTTTCTGCTTTAGTATTTAATTCATCATTAATTTTTCCTTTATCTGATTCATAAACGGTAATATCCACTTTATTTATTAATTCATCATTTACATATTCAATCGATGCTTTAGTATTTAGTGATTCATCAATACGACCCACTTCCTCATTAAAAACCGAAGAATCTACTTTATTTGATATATCATTTAAAAAGTTCGTAATGAATGATTCATTGACATCATATTTACCAATTTTTAATATTTTGGGGAATGCATTAAGTGCATAATATCGTTGTTCTTCTGGTGGTATGGATGTTATATCATCAGTTTTACCCCTTATTTTTGAATTCATGAATATAATTTCTTTAATGTTTGAAATGATTGCACCACCTTTAGATATAAATTGAAACTTACCATCTTTTAAAAGTATTTCTAAATCATCATATTTTAATTTAATTGTGCTTTCTGATTGTTTAGCATTGAATACATATGTAGCGGATGGCACCGAGTGCCAAGGTGAACCTTTATGTTCACCATCAATAATTGGTTTAGTTTGTTTCACAGCCATAGTCTCAAGTGAAGCCTTCATTTATAATGTAATAAAAAATATATTTAATTAATATGTCAACACTTACATTTAATGAACTCATGAATTTTACTTGTTTTTTTTTCTATATCCTCTATATATAGATGGTTCCTAGGTTCCTGGTTCCAGGTTGGTTTTAAATTCATTTTTATTTTTCAGTGTTTTTGTTCAGCTTTTGCACTTCACGACTTCATTTACATAATATTTAATGAAATCTTTAATTATACCAGGTAATACCAGGTAAAAAAAAATTTAGGACAAGGATTTTTACAAATGCCAAAAATAACGAGTAGTTAGTAATAAGATGTTCGCAGAACTCGTAGCTTCGCCACGAGTTCTGCGAACATCTTTTTATATAATTACTGAAATCACAAATTATAAAAATAACATTTGTTAATGATATATATTTAGGTCAGAGTTAGTTTTACAAGCTAGGTCCCCCCTCCCCCATATAGAAAATAAATTTTTCATTTCTTACAAAATTAACGTTAAAATTGATTTTGAAACTAATGACTATAAAAAAATGTAGTTCTTAAAAAAGATGCCACACTCCTCTATAAGGAATTAAATTTTTCATTTATTTCAAAATTAACGTTAAAATTGATTTTGAAACTAATGACTATAAAATTTATTCAGTTTTTGAAAAATAATTTTTTGACTAACTAACTATCTAAGAAAAGAAAGCGAAAGGAATTTATGAGTTCAGAAATTTGAAAAATAATTTTAGTGGTTATTCTGATTTCTTTTCTTCCTGCTTCTTCTTTTCTTCTTCCTTCATTCTTTTTGCAATCCATCTTGGATTCTTCTGTCTTCCTGCTGCAAGAGCTGCTAACTGCTTTTCACTACATTTACGTTTAGGCTTAACTTGTTTCTCTTCTAGGGGTGTGAATTCTGCATCTGTCTTTTCTTCAGTCTTTTTAGACTTTCTTGTTTTCGTTGTTGCCTTGAGTTCATTTAATATTTCTTCCTTTAATGTCGATTTCAGAGTTTCGAAGTCTGTCATGGTTTTATATTGGATAAAAATTTAAAATATTATTTTTTAACACCAATTAAATCATGAGTTTAAGCAGATCTGAGAGAAATTCAATAATCATTAATGATGCAAAAGGAATACAACATCCATTATATTATGTAATGACTGATAAAAACGGTAAAATTCAAGTTTGTAAGAGAAAGGTTCCATTAACTAATACGTCAACTGAATCAAAACCTGTAGAAGTTAATGAAGAAAGGAAGGAGCAAGTTACTGAACCAGTAGAAAAAGAAAATGTAACCATTTATGAATCAGTAACGAATAAAAAACTTCTTGAGAAAATGTTAGAAGTTCTTGAACGCAGTACTGAATCAAATGATTTAAATAAAAACCCGGTTGAACGTCAAAAGGAAACAGAAGAGAATAAGCAATTTGTTTCTAACATTTCTGAACAAGTAGAAAAAGAAAGAATTATTACTCAGTCGAAAACTCCATTAAGAAGAAGAGTAAGAGTTTTACATTAAATATTATTTTTTTATCTTTAATAAAAAATGGAGAACAAACAACTAAACGAATTCACACCAGCTGAGCACTATCATCAAATAAGAAGTTACTTTGATATAATAGATAATGCGATTCAGGTTGGTGATACTAATAAACGTTATGTACCCTCAAAAGATCCAGCGTCACCGAAAGACATTAATGATAATTCTTATACAACATTTAATATTAGCCCTAAGGGTGAAAATGTGATTGATTTATATAATATTAATCTATTATTTACATATAAAGGAACTTATAAACTTACTACAAAAGTTGATGCTTCAACTATTCCAAACACAAATAACCCCGCTTTATGGCTCGGATGTGATGACTCAGTTTATTTCTCAGGATCTTATCAAGTCCTTGCTAATGGTAGATCTGTATATTCGACTGATAATGCAATATTTGAAGCATACGTAATATCGAATTGTGGAACAACTGAAACGGTTAAAAAAGTTGATGTGTTCAGTAAAACAAGACATGCGGACGTATGGAAGAGAGTTAATACTGTTAGATCTGGTCAGGTTGTCGATTATGGAGGTAAAGTCGCTAATTCTGAAATTAATGTCGAAATACCTCTCAAACTTCCTGTCAGGAAATTTTTACCTTTCGAAGCTATTAGATTCCTTCTAGACGTAGCCGGAAATATTCAAATCAAAGTTAAATTTACAAGTGATGCTTTACAAGTTTGCCCCCTTTCTGTTGAGGATTGTTTAATCACACCTAACAATGTTGCTAAAGTCGTAACATACCCAAAGCTTACGAATCACTTTGTTCCATGGTCTCAAGAATTCACAATGATTACATCAGTGACTCAGGATTCATCGACAAAAGCTATAACAGTAACGACTGGGGTACAGAAATTAACAAAAGTTAAGGCACAATTTACAGATTGCACCGTTTTAGGTAAGAACTTCTCATTAGATCCTAACGTTTACGCTGAATTGGTGGAACATTATACAAATCAAGCTTTATGCTTCCCAATTAAATTGATGGACTGGATGCCAATGGACGGCACAATTTCTGATAAAGCAGGATCGAAATGTATATTTACGAGAGAATACACACCAATTAATGTTAATTCAATTTGGTTCTTATTCCAGAAAACTCCAGAATACTTAACGAATTTCGAAAATCCTTACACACACACAAATGAGCCCATCCCGCTGAGCAAGCTCAGCTTCGGGCTAGGATAAATGAGCCCAACCCACTCCGTGGGTCGGTCTTATTCTTCTTAACCTGATTATATAACGGTTTTTTATCATTTGTGGATTAAGTTTAATTTTAAAAATATATATTTTTTTAATTATACCAGGTAACCAGATTACCAGGTAATACCAGGTAAGGAAAAAATTTTAGGACAAGGATTTTTACAAAACGCCAAAAACTACTAAAATTGATTTTAGCAGAAAATGTTTAAAATTTGATGTTTTAGGTTAAATTATAAGTTGATGTTTGAATTTAATGCTTCATTTAAGTAATATTTAATTGAAATCGTTAACGAATGTGTCAAGATTTGAATTTACTGCTTCATTTACGTAATATTTGATGTTTTTAGTTGATTTCGATGTCGAGATGAGGAAATGAGGTCGTTTATGTTGAATTTTTGATGAAAAGTAATGGAAAACAGTGATTTAAAGGCAAAAATGAAAAGTGCACCGGGTCGATTTATTTTAAAATAAGTCACTTTTCAAAAATTGAGGATTTGCGGGAGTAAATTGGCAAATTTTGAGGATTTACTGGAGTAAATTAGGGGTTGAAAAAGTGCACCGAGTGCACTGGGTGCACCGGGTCAAAAAAAGTATAAAAAAAGGGTGACAACATGACATTTTGACAACATGACTTTTTGACGACATTTTATCGACAACATTTATACCGTTTGTTGTCAAAATGTCATGTTGTCAATGTTTTCCATAACTCTTTACTGAACCTGGTGCACTTGGTGCACTTAAAGAAATGAGGGTAAATAACGAAAATTCGAGTGAAAAGACACGAAAAACAGTGATTTAGGGTCAAAAATGAAATTTACGACTCGGTGCACACGTTACGTCTACTTGGTGCACTTGGTGCAGTTTGAGATTTGAGGTCGTTTGGAGGTAATGATATGAAGAAATGAGGGGTAAATACAGATATGGACAAAGAAATTGACTGTTTGGAGGTAATGATATGAAGAAATGGGGTAAAGTAACGAAAAACAGTGATTTAGGGGGTAAATCTTGAGTGGAAATGAGGGAAAATAACTAATAATTACATGTTTTAAATTAACGATTGGTGTTGATGAAGGCGTAAATACAAGTACGGGCATGTTTTAAATTAATTTCGATGTCAATGTTTGAATTTACTGCTTCATATGCTTAAAATTTGATTGAACTCGTTAATTATACCAGGTAACCAGATTACCATGTAATACCAGGTAAGAAAAATTTTAGGACAAGGATTTTTATGAATGGCTTAAATCTACGAAAAGTTACTTTTTGGTGTTTACGTTTAAAATTTGATGTACGGACATGTTTTAAATTAACGATTGGTGTTGAAGAAGGCGTAAATACAGATATGAATATGTTTTAAATTAACGGGAAAAATAAATGACATTAATTTGTGGGTTGTTCATTTAAAATTAATGGCTCTTCTTCGATTTCAACAGATTCAACGGTAGCACTTAAATACATAGGACATAATAATTTTAAATCGTGAAGGTTGGCATCAACGAGGCGAAATTCAATATTTGACAAAGAATTAACGGGGAGGTATGAAGAAAATTCAATG